>JAFVLL020031394.1:0-13064 GCA_021397915.2 Tor tambroides
TTATTATTATTATTTAAATATAATTGTAATAATTCATTATTAAAATTAATTTAAAAAAACTTTAAATATTAATGTTATCAAATTAATAATTTATCAATGTATTATTATTATTTATTAATAATAATAATAATAATAATTATTATTATTATTATTATTATTGTTTAATTATTTGATTTATATTTGAAAAAATATCATTAAGAGAATAGATACCAAAAATATTAAGTTATTAAATAATAATAAATTGATAAATTATTAATTTTATTATTTAAAAAAAATAACAATAATAATAAATATTATTATCATTTGTATTATTTAACGTAATATTTAGTAGTTAAATAATAATAATAATAATAATAATTATTATTATTTAACTATTATTAATTAATTTATTTTTTTAAAATGTTCTCATTACGTTAGATCACTTTTAAATAAATATTTGACTTAATTGTATATTTAAATCACACTGTTGTCAGGTGAAATGACTGAATTATTTTAAATTATTTAAATATAATTGTAATGATTAATTATTAAAAACAATTTTAAAAATACTTAAAATATTAATGTAATTAAATTAATAATTTCTCAATTTATTATTATTTAACTTATTTAATTATGTTAAATAATAATATTAAAATTATAAAATATACAAATATAAAAAAATATTATTATTATTTTATATATATGTATATTATTATTAATTTTTTTTTTATACAATTTTCTTATTATGAGAATAGTTTTCTCTGAATTATCATCAAGTTTTTGTCATTTGTTCTTCGGCTGGTTGTGCTGGAGTTTTGGGTCGGGTGTGTTCACCTGCAGGGGTTCAGGAGTTTGGAGGGATGGACGTCAATGTAAGGAGACAGCGGTTTATCCACGAATGAGCCGAAGCCCACTCTGAAGTCACTGGAGTGTTCCTTCATCAGATGAGACAGAGCCAGACCCGCCGTCTTCAGCCGGTCCAGATTATCCTGCATGGAGGCCGAGACGTCCACTAGATAGTACAGATCCACAGGATAGCGCTCCAGCTGCTGCACCTCCACCACAAACGACGCCTCGCCGCCTGACACAGGAAGTGACATCATCACAATGCTGGTTATTGCTGGTTGCCATGGCGTTGCTATGGTGTTCTGCATTTATGTTGACACATTGTTATGTGGTTTCTAAGGTGTTTTGGGTTGCTAAAGCATTGCTAGGGTGTTCTAGGTGGTTGCCATGGCATTTCTATAAGGTTGCTAAGGTGTTCTGCATTTATGTTAGCACTTTGTTATGTGGTTTCTAAGGTGTTTTAGGTTGCTAAGGCGTTGCTAGGGTGTTCTTAGTGCTTGATATGGAATTTCTATGAGGTTGCTAAGGTGTTCTGCATTTATGTTAGCACTTTGTTATGTGGTTTCTAAAGTGTTGGGTTGTTGGTTCTAAGGTGTTTTGAGTTGCTAAGGCGTTGCTGGTGGTTACCAAGGTGTTGCTGAGGTGTTCTGCATTTCTGTTGGCATGTTGTTATGTGGTTTCTAAGACAAATTGGGTTGCTACAGTGTTGATAGGGTGTTCTGGGTGGTTGCCATGGAATTTCTATGAGGTTGCTAAGGTGTTCTGCATTTATATTAGCACTTTGTTATGGGGTTTCTAAGGTGTTTTGGGTTGCTAAGGCGTTGCTAGGGTGTTCTTGGTGCTTGCGATGGAATTTCTATGAGGTTTCTAAGGTGTTCTGCATTTATGTTAGCACTTTGTTATGTGGTTTCTAAAGTGTTGGGTTGCTAAGAAGTTGCTAGGGTGTTATTGGTAGTTACCAAGGTGTTGCTGAGGTGTGCTGCATTTATGTTGGCATGTTGTTATGTGGTTTCTAAGATGAACTGGGTTGCTATGGTGTTGATAGGGTGTTCTGGGTGGTTGCCATGGAATTTCTATAAGGTTGCTAAGGTGTTTTGCATTTATGTTAGCACTTTGTTATGTGGTTTCTAAGGTGTTTTAGGTTGCTAAGGCGTTGCTAGGGTGTTCTTGGTGCTTGATATGGAATTTCTATGAGGTTGCTAAGGTGTTCTGCATTTATGTTAGACTTTGTTTTTCTCATTTGTGGTTTCTAAAGTGCTGGGTTGTTGTTTCTAAGGTGTTTTAGATTGCTAAGTTGCTGCGAGGGTGCACCTGGTGGTTGCTAGGGTGTTTCTGTATCAGTTCAGTGGTTTAGTGATCAGACGTTACCTGGTCGTAGGTGGATGTTAATATCTCTCGGTGACACCTGTGAGCTGCCGATAGTGGCATTTACTTCCACTTTCACAGTTGGGTTTTGGATAAAAGCCTCTTCACAGCCCCAGATTCGCAGGAGAGACACAGATCCACATCGCTGACTTACATGAGCCCCGTCCAGAAACCTCTGTCAGCGTAAACAAACCGTCAGATGGGTCAAGGGTCACCGCTAATGCCTGTTTCTTCAAGAAACAAGGCGACTGTTGTGTAGGGTGGCATTATTGAAAGCTCTTTAGCTCAGAGATTGTTTCTGAGATGTTGGTCAGGGATTAGTCTGACCGGTGCCGAGCACCGCAGCCACTTAATGAACTTAACCACAATCCCAGGAATATGCATGACTCTCTGTACAAAGAAAGCATTTCAATTAATTGTTCGTCCCAAGAAAATAAACATGTCAGTGATGGAGAAAGTTAAAACTCTATAAACTGACTGACTAAGGCCTGACCAAACCACGACCGGACTATAATGGACAAGTGTTTACGTATTTGATTTACTCCTTTTTGGAAGGACTTTTGATTAATAATGTGAAAAATTATTATTATTATAATTATTATTATAGTATTTATTAATATTTAGAATTGGCATTTAATTTGATCTTTTCAGTTTTCATTTTAATTTTAAGTTTTATGAATTATGTTAAATATGTATTTTTAGCTGTCATTTATTTTATTTAATATATAATGATATAATTTTAGTACTTCTTGACTAAACCACAACTGTACTTTAATGAACAAGCATTACAGTATTTTATTTACTAATCTTTGGAAGGACTGCCTTTTAATTTATAATGTGAAAAAAAAGTCAAACTCAAAGGAATATGTTTAATATAATCACTAAAATATTTCTTAAATACCTTTCCTGGTTAAACCAGTGTCATTTTTGTATTATTTAAATACTATTATTTTATTTACTAATATTTTGAAATATTTCTATATTTTTTTCTTTATTTTTTACACTTCCAATTACCTTTAATATATTTTTATTTTGGTTTTGGTAATGTTTTTAATATTTCTATTTTGCTTTGATTTGTTTTAGACACATTTTAGTTGCATCATCTATACACTATAGCATATAGTATATTTGTATTTTATTTTTTCAGCTTTATTTCAATTCTTTATTGCTTTATCTTACAATAACAACAATGGGTTAAACCAAGCTGTAACTGCTCGGAATGTGTTCTTCATTTATTCAAGAATCAACTTGTCTCAGATGTTTGAGAAATTAGTCAGTAATAGCTGAACCTCATTGGTATAAACAACTGAGATATTACAGAGACTTCATGTGCAATTTGTCTTCACTACACTCTCAGAAAAAAGGTACAAAACTTTCAAAAGGTACTTACATGCACACTTTAGTGACTAATATGTGCTTTCAGAGTAGAAGTATCAGGGGTAAATAGGGCACAAAGATGTTTCCGCATTTCTGTTTTATGGGTTCCCACGATCACCGGTGCATTCTGGGGATTAAGGCTCTGGTGCTTTATCACTAACAGACCAAACATGAGCACTTCACACACTCAAACCTTGAGCAGTGTGCCCGAGATACAACAATAGCAGCTCACACACACACACACACACACACACACACATTACCTCCTGAGAGCACCACGCGCATTCAGGGCCACGTCTCAAACAGTCTTCACATGTGGAGATGAGGGACGACAAGCATCGGTTATCCGCTGAACACAGAGACAGAGACATTTACACATGAATGAGCGAGAGTTCAGATCCTCAGCAGGCCTTTGTGTTCAACACAGACCTTGTCAGGACAGAACAGCACACTGTTTGGAAAGAAACTGTCTGAGAATGATGAACAAATCACAGCACTGAATGTCAATTTCAATCAGAATATTAATTGCGAGAAGCGAAAATAAACATCTAGATAAAATAGTAGATATTAATGTGCACAACCAACCAAGCTAGTTTTCCAGCTTGGTCTGGTTCCAGCTGGTTTTTGAGCGGTTTTAACCACTTCTGTAGCTGGTCAGGCTGGGAAACCAGCTGACAAGCCAACTAAAATCTGTCAAACACCAGCTGGTTTTAGATGTTTTATTAGCAGGGAGATCCTGTTGTGCCACAATACAGTATGGGGCATATTGTCACAGTGGGAACCTGCCAGTTATCATCCACAACATATATGCATTTAAAATGTATTCTAGCCTATTAAATGCCATTGTTTTGATTAAGAGAATCTGATAAATAAACTTAACATTTTTGAAAAAATTACTGGGTTTTTTTTTTTTGGCTGGTTTCAGCTGGTCTGGTTCTAGTTGGTTTAGGAATCCGGCTTTAGAGGGGGTGTGATAACTTCTTTAGCTGGTCAGTCTGGTCTCGGTTGGGAACCCAGCTAATCAACCAGTATACAGTATGGGGCAAGTCGTCACAATAGCAACCTGTGGGTTACTGACACTGACAATACAAATCCTGTGTTTTGAATTCTACTAACTACTATATAACACAAAAAAATGTCATTAACATATGTGACCCTGGAGCACAAAACCAGTCATACGTAGCACGGGTATATTTGTAGCAATAGCCAAAAATACATTGTATGGATCAAAATTATTGATTTTTCTTTCATGCCAAAAATCATTAGGATATTAAGATCATGTTCCAAGTAGATTTTTTTGTAAATTTCCTACCGTAAATATAACAAAACTTAATTTTTGTTTAGTAATATGCATTGCTAAGAACTTAATTTGGACAACTTTAAATGTGATTTTCTCAATATTTTGATTTTTTTTCCCCAACCTCAGATTCCAGATTTTTTAAATAGTTGTATATCAGCCAGATATCCATACATCAATGGAAAGCTTATTTATTCAGCTTTCAGATAATGTATAAATCTCAATTTCAAAAAAATTGACTCTTATGATTGGTTTTGTGGTCCAGGGTCACATATGTGTATTTAAAATGTATTATAGGCTATTAATAGGAAACAGCCTAAATGGGAAAAGTGACACCTATATCAAAGCCATGAAAGGAAACTGATAAATAAACTAGAGATTTAGGGAGAAAAAAAATACTGTTTTTTTGGACGATAAACCATACCTTCTGATTCCTACTCTAATGTATAGCCTACTATCGCGGTTTGAAGTGTTAATTTGTCACCGAACAAGCTATCCAGTACGATGCTGGAATATGTGGAAACCTACATAACAGAGTTTCGACTCAGAACTTGCCCCGTGCGTAAACACTGACTGACATTTCCACTCATTCCCATGAGTTCGCGATCTCAAGATGCGTCCGGCATCAGCATGACAAGATACAAACAATGAACCGCACAGCGAAAGGGTTGCAATCGACAGCCAAACTCACCCGAATCAGACCTCACAAACACGAGCAGCACCGAGATGAACAGCAGCAGCATGCGAAGAGCAATCAGATCACAGTACAGACGCATGCAGGAAGTCATAGCAGCATTAAGTGTGTGTGTGTGTGTGTGTGTCCAGCGATTGAACCGCGACTGAAAATCCCCCAGGAACACGTCAGACCCTCATCCGCGCGAACAAAGGAGGGCGATTCGCTTCACCCAACAACCTCATAATCCTAATTTCCAGATTCAGATGAAGCGCGGCGGGACCGCAGTGTGCGCATTTTGTTGTCATTGCGCGCTTTTACGCGCGCCGCGTTTGGCATCCGCGGTCTTCTTATACCCTCGCGCAAAGGTCACCGTCCGCGCGTCATTCCTTAAAGGTGCTCGGCGACGCAAGAAACTGCAATCATTGTTGTTCATTGCAGTAATTTTGAAAGTGGAGCTGATGAACGCCCAGCTCTGTGTGAACTGAGTCAGGCTGCGCTATGGTAACTACTGTACAGAGGAGGAGCAGGAATTTTACTGTTCCCCCCGCTTTTCCCCTTTTGAGAATGAGAGGTTGTTGAGGAAAACTCTGGCAGGGTTTGTATTGAACGTCTCTGCGTCAGTGTGGAATTTAAACAATGACGAGTACATGGCTTTCTGACTTTTCCCCTAGTGTTTCTTAGTTTATATCTCACAATTGCGACTTTTTTTCCCACAGTTACGAGAATTACGACGTATAAACTTGCAATTATGAGAAAAAAGTCAGAATTGTCAGATTAAAAACTCACAGTTAATTCACCTCAGTCAAAGTAGCGCCATATTTATTTATTTTTTTAGCTAATATTTATTTATTTATTTTTTGTAACGATTGAACGATTTGTTTATGACTTTATTTAGATAGGGAAGTGTAACAACAGGAAGTGCAAGAGGGAACAGGATTGTCGGGACTCGAACTCGGGACGCTAGTAGAGCAACAGCATTATAAGTAAGTGCGCTGCCCACAAATAACTTTTCCCCTAGTGTTTCTTAGTTTATATCTCACAATTATGACTTTTTTTCTCGCAGTTACGAAAATTATGACATAAACTTGAAAAAAAAAGTCAAATTTTATTTATGCAATATTTCAAACCATTAAAGTACGACGGCGTTTTAGTGCCACCTTAAAAAAAAAAAAATCTAAGATTACGAGATTAAAGTCGTAATATTTCGAGAATAAAGTTGTAATATTTCGAGAATAAAGTCGAAATTACGAGAATAAAGTCGAAATACTACGAGAATAAAGTCGAAATGTTATGAGATTAAAAATTCGAAGATTACGAGATTAAAGTCGTAATATTTCGAGAATAAAGTCGAAATACTACGAGAATAAAGTCAAAATGTTACGAGAATAAAGTCGAAATGTTACGAGAATAAAGTCGAAATGTTACGAGAATAAAGTCGAAATACTACGAGAATAAAGTCGAAATGTTACGAGAATAAAGTCGAAATACTACGAGAATAAAGTCGAAATGTTTCGAGAATAAAGTCGAAATGTTACGAGAATAAAGTCGAAATGTTACGAGAATAAAGTCGAAATGTTTCGAGAATAAAGTCGAAATGTTTCGAGAATAAAGTCGAAATGTTACGAGATTAAAGTCGAAATATTACGAGAATAAAGTCGAAATGTTTCGAGAGTAAAGTCGAAATTTTTCGAGAATAAAGATTATAGTTATAATATTTTGAGATGGGCTATTCTAGCCTTTTGCGCATGCAAATGGCCCGGATTGGGAGCACCGGGATATTCCAAAGTCTCAGCTTTCAAAATATGTCAGTTTTATAGCGAAATACAAACAATATGTAGGCTATATTGCAATAATGTGTTTGTCAAGCGGCATGTGAGTCAATCATCTTTCCGATTACAATAACGAACTACGAGACATTATTTTCATTATAAATTAGGCTAAACTGTTTTGTTTTTTTTCATGCATTATGATGTTCCTTCACTTTTATATCTTGCTATAAACATGAAATAAAGAGCAAAAACACATTTATAATTTGTATTTTGTTATAAAACTGACACTGATTTTGAAAGCTGAGACTTTGTGTTATATTAAAAGCACAGCTTAAGATATTGCTATTGGGTGGCTGGCCCACTATAAATAACGAATGCAACGGAAGTCATGAAATATTATTTCCAAGCATACTGTGACTGTCCCTGCGAGTATGACACATGGTATGATTTCTGCTAATAATCACTTAACGTTTACAGCAGAAAAGACAACAATATAACTTATGTTAACAAATTTGAGTCCACTTCAACCTTTAGAACGTTTTATTGCTGTTTAGTTAAGCAGTTATGTGAGAATGAAAGTTTGAGACGCCACAGAGGTTTTGCGGAGTAGGGGTGTAATTTTCACAATAATTTAATGAATTGATTCACATAAATACAGCGATCTGTCACGCCACATTAAAGAGCTTGAAAATCACATTATTGTGAGACATATAATTTGTGTTTCGCTATAAAACTGATTTTGAAAGCTGAGATTTTGATTTATATTAAAAGCACAAAGCTTAAGCTATTGCTGTTGGGTGGCTGGCGCACTACAAATAACGAATGCAAGGAAGACATGAAATATTATTTCCAAGCATACTGTCCCCGCGAGTATGACACATGGGATGATTTCTGCTAATAATCCCACATATATTTGTAGTGTATTTAAAGAAAGGGTTAAATAAGAGAACTACAGCGCCCCCCCAAAGGAATGTCGATTGAGTGTGAGCTGATGTTATGATACAGTTGTTCCTGTTCAGTCTGTTAAATATCATATTCTTGATATTAAACTGTTTCCGCGAGTCCTTAAAATTGACTCTTCCGCATCCCAGTAAGATGAAGCGGCCGCTCGGGTGCAACAATATTCAAATCAATTCCGGTGGCCTGGCCAGTTCTCCCGGTGCTCTCAATGCGGGCTATTTGCATGAGCAATATAGGCTATACTCTCAAAATATTATAACTTTAATTTCTACCGTTTAAATTCTCAAAACATTTAGACTTTATTCTGTATTAATATTTAGACTTTATTCGTAGTATTTTGACTTTATTCTCGTAATATTTAGACTTTATTCTCGTAACATTTATTTAATCTAAGTAACATTTCGACTTTATTCTCGTAACATTTCGACTTTAATCTCGAAACATTTCGACTTTAATCTCGAAACATTTCGACTTTATTCTCGTAGTATTTCGACTTTATTCTCATAATATTTCGACTTTATTCTCGAAATATTACGACTTTAATCTCGTAATTTTAGATTTTTTTTATTTTTTAAGGTGGCACTAAAACGCCGTCGTATTAAAGGGATAGTTCACTTTGAAATTAAAATTTGATATCTATCAGCTTACCCCAAGGGCATCCAAGATGTAGGTGTCTTTTTTTCTTCAGTAGATCCAATTTTGATATTTTTAGGTCAAACCGTTCTGGTCTGTCAGTCATATAATGGCAGGTATAGGTCACTGTAACTATAAGAGGGAAAAAGAACATGCACAGAGAAATCCAAATGAAACAATTCCCCATCGTAACTACACATTGATGGCCTAAGACACGAAACGAGCGGTTTGTGTGAGAAAACGAACAGTATTTATATAGTTTTTTTACCTCTTGTACACAACCATGTCCAAGTGATCTGAGTGCGTGCACGCATCTGGTGAGAGAGATCACTTCTGGCGCTTTCCGGCGCTTGCGCAGACTAAGCCAGAGCGCGCGCATCCGGTGTGTGACGTGTATGCGCGTGCTCTGGCGCAACGTCACTTCCCGGCACTCGGCGCTTCGCAGACTAAAGTACGAGGGCGCGCGCATCCGGTGTGTGACGTGTTTGCGTGGCCCAGCTCTGGCGCGAGAGATCACTTCCCGGCACTCCAGTAACTGCGAGACTAAGCCAGAGCGCGCGCATCCGGTGCGGGCGTGTTTGCGCGCGCTCTGGCGCGAGAGATCACTTCCGGCACTTTCCGGCGTTTGCTGCAGACTAAGCCAGAGCGCGCCCATTCCTGGCGCACACACGGATGCGTCTGCGCGCCTCAGATCACTTGGACATGGTTGTGTACAAGGTAAAAACGATATAAATACTGTTCAGTTTCTCACACAAACGTCGTTTCGTGTCTTAGGCCATCAATGTGTAGTTATGATGGGGAATTGTTTAATTTGGATTTCTCTGTGCATGTTCTTTTTCCCTCTTATAGTTACAGTGACCTATACCTGCCATTATATGACTGACAGACCAGAACGGTTTGACCTAAAAATATCAAAATTGGATCTACTGAAGAAAAAAAGACACCTACATCTTGGATGCCCTTGGGGTAAGCTGATAGATATCAAATTTTAATTTCAAAGTGAACTATCCCTTTAACCTACCAGGAAAAATAAACCAGTGGCAACATTTTGAAGTAGCCCAGTTCCGCTGAAAAGACGTGGACTTGGCAACCCTGCGTCCAACACGAGCTGCAGGAGTCAGATTTGACTAATCACGGGTGGAGAGTAAGGAGAGATGACTGCCAGATCATGCTGGAGGATTTGCTGCTCAACAGATCCTGAGCTCATTGACAAATTTCTTACCTCGTAAAATGCGCTCCCTTTACACAGAGTGCACGAGGGTCGCAAAATCGAAAGTGAAAGTAAACAGCGAGTGCAGATTCAGAAACGATTTAAACACCCCGCATATTGATAGTGGCTCCCTGATGAGTGGAAATGATATATTACAATATTATAATGTTTGCTGGAGCCCGCTTAGGGCTCTACAGTGAGGGACTGAAGTACAGCACATTTGTACTGTAGTTTTACAACAAACTGACTGTTCAGCTGACAAAAGTAAACAAAACCCCCATAAAACAGTTTTGAAAGTTGTGAAATAAATTACAAAAGATTGTAGATATACAAAGATGGTTCACTCCTTTCACTTATGAGTGGGAGAAACTGCAACGCGCAATATGGTGGAATAGTCCCGCCTTCTGAATAAAACAGCCAATCACTGATTGGTAAAGTCATTGCGTCACTGCATCTGCCGTTAGAAATAAGCCTTTTTAATGCTGTGAGCATAAGGAACAACATTTATGGGGCAGTAAATTTCAGATTTTGTTGCTGATTTGAAATATGTAATTTAATTGTGAGTTCAGCGATTACAGAATTCCCACGCTTCCATACTAAGACATTCTGTCATTTCCTCACCCTCATGATATTCCAAACCCGTTTGACATTTTTTCTACCAAATACGAGATGTTTAGTCTAAAGTTTATGATGCTCTGTGTCATACAGTGAAAGTGAATGGGGACTGGAGCTGCTGAGCTTAAAAAAATGACAAAAAACAAAAACCTGCATGTTTCTGAAATAAGTCTCTTCTGCTCACCAAGGCTGTATTTATTTGACCAAAAATGTAGTAAAACTGCTATATTATGAAATATTATTACAATTTAAAATAACTGTTTTCTATTTGAATATATTTTAAAATGTAATTTATTTTTGTGATCAAAGCTGAATTTTCAGCATCATTACTCCAGTCTTCAGTGTCACATGATCCTTCAGAAATCATTCAAATATACTGATTTGCTGCTCAAGAAACATTTCTGATTATTATCAGTGTTGTGCTGCTTCATATTTTTGTGGAAACTGTGATACATTTGTTTTTCAGGATTCTTCTGATGAATGTCCAAGTTCACTTTTGTGGTGCATTTTGTCCCTATTGGAGTTAATGTCACCCGTCCTCATTCACTTTCACTTGTATTTCCATGGAAGAAAGAAAAATCATTTTGGAATGACATACAGGTAAATGATGACAGAATTTTTCATTAGTGTACTATAGCTTTAAAAAAAAGGCTTTTACTGAAGTCTCTCCAGAAGCACGTAGCATTGCATTAGATGCAATACGTTTCCAATTAGATGTGTCAGTAAGAATGCGGTTAAAGCTATTCACGTATTCATTTAACAAACAGATCCGACTTCATTTTGAGACATTTATTGAGCCCAGGCACAACTGTTTATTTCACTTCTACACAACAGACTGTGAAAAACCGGGACAACAAATAACAGGCCATCTCTCCAAGCCAAAATGAGTGTTTCACCATGGGTGGAGGAGGACAACGGAGTCTCCTATTCTCCAGATAAGAGTTCAGTGGAAGCAGATTACGGGAGCGGGTCCAGCATGTAGGACGTGTCCCGGCGGAGGGACGTCGCGGCTGTCACAGAGACGAACTGTGAGGAGCAGAGGAGAAAGAGAGAAAGTGAAAGGACGGTAAATCACTGTGATCTGACTTCACTGTGCTTTTTGCTGCGATGTAGGTCATGAGATTCACGATAAGACAAGAGTTGTCCTTGCTTCTGTGACTTACTCAGAATAAGTAACACTTCATCATGTTCAATTAGGCTTTGTGCTAAACTTTTCCCCAACGCATGGCAGATATAAGGTAACAGTCATGTATGTTTTTCATAATTGTTATATCACCGAAAAATAAAAATCTGGCCATTATTTGCCTGCCCACATGTTGTTCCAAAATCTTAAAAAAAAAAAAAAAAATATATATATATATATATATATATATATATATACACACACACACACATAATTAAATGTAATTATTGTTGAGATTATATATATATATATATATGTTGAATAAAATATAATTTCTATAATACAATTTTATAGAATTAAAAGTTTTTAAGTTTTATTAAGCTTTTATAATGTTTTTGAAAAAAGTCTCTTCTGTTCACCAAGGCTGCATTTATTTGATCATAAATGCAGTAAAAACAGCAATATTGTGAAATATTATTATAATTTAAGATAACTGTTCTCTATGTGAATATCTGTTAAAATGTAATTTATTTTTGTGATCAAAGCTGTATTATCAGCATCATTACTCCAGTCTTCAGTGTCACATGATCCTTCAGAAATCATTCTAATATGCTGATTTGCTGCTCAAAAAACATTTCTGATTATGATCAATGTTGAAAACAGTTGTGCTGCCTGAGATTTTTGTGGAACCTGATATATTTTATTTTTCGGGATCCTTTGATTTTAAAAAGAACAGCATTTATTTGAAATACAAATCTTTTGTAACTTTAATGTCTTTACTGTCACTTGCTGAATAAAATGGTAAATTTCCTTCAAAATTAAATCTCATATGGGTTAAAATCAACATAAAGGCAAATAAATAACTGAATATTCTTTATTGGGTGAAGTCATTCTTTTAAATGACTCTTTTTTTAAATATAAAGCTACCTCAGTGCTTGACAATTAGTTTTATACTTCCAATACGTGTTCTTGTTTTAGTTTCCGTGTCTTTTACTCTAAAATGTGGTCAGTACTAATAATGAAGACTGGCAGGCCACGTATTCAGTGACTGTAAGATTTCTGCGTGTTTCTCATCCTCCCCCATGCGTCGTATGTTCTTCTCAGGCCGTTGTTTTTCTTGCTGGTCGGTTGGGCTTGAGGCCACGCTGGTCTAGTTTAATCTTCCTGCCACAATATATCACATTCCCCTGCTTGGACCGTGGGTCTCTCCGCTC
>JAFVLL020031396.1:0-25215 GCA_021397915.2 Tor tambroides
GTCGGTGTGTGTATAAGAGAAGGGGGCGGTCCAGCTGACCTGGAAAGAGCCAGATGGGAAAAAGGCACCACAGAGGCCTTCTGCAAACAACATGTGGAAAGGCTTTGGCCTCTAATGTAGCGTGGAGCGTTTATGTACTGCATGCAGGCCGCTCTACTGTCCATCAGAGAGAAGAAGCTTCGGCGCTCGCAACTACGCCCGCAGTCGAGTGGCCGCGACGACCTCATCTTCTGCTTCCTGCTTCCTCTTAATCTTACCGACCCCCAGTCGGAGAAAAAGACTCCCTCAGGGCCGTTGCCTCAGCGGCTCCGCTTCAGCTGTTCAGTGTGCGGAAGTGCTTACCCACAATCCTCCCTGAGCAGGTGGCCCTTAACAGGCCTCTTTGTTTTCCTGTGTCTTGCCAAAAGAAGCTGAAGGCAGAGGGAAGGAGAAGCTTGTGAAAATTAATTTCTTTTTTTTTTTTCTCCCCCCTTTAGTTTCACATCTTGGCGCTCTGCTCTTGGCTCTAGCTGGCCAAAATGTATATGAAGCATTCACGGGCCCCAAAATAGGATTTCCTGCACTTGTGTGATGTCATATTTCTCAGGGTCCAAGGAAAAATGAGAAGCTCAATTTGTGCTCTGTGGAGAAACACAAAGCGGGTCCGTGGGGATGTGGGTATGAGCGTTTTGCGAGTGTGGCCGGTTTACTTAATCTTTGATACACTCACATTCTCACTGACCCCTTTGTGATCCCACGAGATCGGAAGAGTTTTACAACTCCTCATTTGGTCAGAAGGAAAATATGGTATCTTTCTGCAAATGACTTCCTGAACTCTCTCTGATGTCTATCTCATATCTCCTCAGCTCACTGCAACCGGCTCTATTTTGCTCCCAGAGCTGCTTGTTTCGGTCTCAGAGCCAGTGAGCAATTATGTGCAATTAGCCTTTACAATCCAGTGGTGCTTCTGATGATCTCATGGATAAATGCCATGGGGACAAAGAGAGGAGATTAGGCTTCACATTGAAATCTGAACGATAGCTGGATGCAAAAGGCTTCAAAGAGATCAAGGCTGGTGCTGTCCTATCAACACCTGGCTAGATAACTGACAAAAGACACCATAAGGAGACATCAAGGACAATGCTGAGAACAACTGGCACAGGACTGCAGCAACTGGCCTTGAACTATTAGTCAATGTGCATTTTTCCAGGTTAAATAGAATGTTAGATGTGTTTATTTCAACTGTGGCATGCTGTCCATTATTGCGGTAAATCATTTTAAACTTGTCCTTCAGTTTGTAAAAACCTAAAAACATACAACAATGCATGCACAATAGAATCTAAGTCTATATAATTTTGTACAATCTGTTTATGTATGCAGAAAAAGTGTATATACTGTAGACTAAACATGGTCTGTCATTAGTCAGTTCTTCACATGCAGCTGCATTTTGTAATTTTTACTCTAGTGAAAAACAAATATACTAAAATGTATTTGAAATACATTTATTTCATGCTAAGTATACTACTAATACATTTACATATTTATGTACTTAGAGAAAATACCCTGCAAGTGTACTTTTAGCATACTAAACTAGTATACTCAAAGTCTGCTAAATTGGAACAACTAATTTTGTACTTAATGCACTTTCATTGTGCAGAAGTAGTGCTGAATTCCAACTAAACATATACTGAAGTATATTTGATTGTGCTGAAGTGGAACTATTGCAAGTCTATTTTAAATATCTTGCATTTAAAGACCAATATTATTCAAACATCATACAATTAAAACACATTTTAGGCCTAATATTAAGAAATGTGTAAAAGCAGTACTCCAAGTAAAGTTGAATTATAATTTTTATATTAGTAAGTTTCGAGTGAGTAAATATGTTAATAGATTTGAACTATACTTTGTATGAAATAAATTTATTTTAAATTTGAAATATATTAGTTTTTTTGCTAGTGTATTTATACTTACTCAGAAATAATTAATACTTTTGTTTAATACTTTTAATACATTTGTACACATTACTTTTCAAAAATTGCACTTAAAACACTCAGTTTCTAAGGCCACCGTGAGTATGCGTTTTTTGCACACATAACCAATCATTTTCTAAAATATTTAAATCTTTAAAATATTTGATCTCTCTATTTTTCACTTTTGAAATAAATACATAATGTAAAAAGACATTTTTACATTATTTACTGTAAACCCATTTTGCAGTATAGATAGTTCATAATAAAATTTTGAGACACTACATTATGACGAAAACTCCACCAACGGAAATCGAAATGGTAACATATACAGTGCCCTCCACTAATATTGGCACCCTTGGTAAATATGAGCAAAGGTGGCTGTAAAAATAAATCTGCATTGTTTATCCTTTTGATCTTTCATTCAAAAAATTCATAAAATTCTAACCTATCATTGAAGTAAAACAATTGAAAGTGGGAGAGAAATCGTATTGTGAAATAAATACTTTCTCTAGTTCATATTGGCCACAATTATTGGCACCCAATTATTGCAATGTCCTTTTCCCAAGATAGCAGCCCTGAGTTTTCTTCTGTAATGCCTGAAGAGTTTGGAGAACACCTGATAAGAGATCAGAGACCATTCCTTCATACAGAATCTTTCCAGATCCTTTTTATTCACAGCTCCATGTTGGTGCTTCTCCTTTTTAGTTCACCTCACTCATTTTCTATAGGGTTCAGGTCGGTCAGAGGACTGGGACAGCATGGCAAAAGCTTCATTTTGTGCTCAGTGACCCATTTTTGTGTTGATTTTGATGTTTGTTTTGGATTACTGTCCCGATGGAAGATCCAACCGCGGCCCATTATAAGATTTCTAACACAGGCAGTCAGCTTTAGAGTTTTTATGTGTTGAAATTTGAGAGAATCCATGATGCCATGCATCTGAACAAGATGTCCAGGACCTCCTGCAGAAAAACAGGCCAACAACATTAAAGATCCAGCAGTATATTTAACCGTGGGCATGGGGTACTTTTTATCCCTGTTTGTACTAAACCCATCTGGTGGGTTTGCTGCCAAAAAACTCTTTTTTTAGTTTCATCTGACCATAGAAGCCAGTGTCATTTGAAGTTCCAGTCATGTCTGACAACTGAATATGCTGGATTTTGTTTTTGGATGAGCGAGGAGAATTTTTCTTGAAACCCTCCTCAACAATATGTGGTGATGTAAGGGCTGTTTGATATATATTTTTTTAGGCTTTCTGACTCCAAGACTCAACTAATCTCTGAAATTCTCCAGCTGTGTTCCTTGGAGAGTCTTTGGCCTCTCAAACTCTCCTCCTCACCGTGCATTAGGACGATATAGACACACGTCCTCTTCCAGGCAGATTTGTAACATCTTTAGTTGATTGGAACCTCTTAATTATTGCCCTGATGGTGGAAATGGGGATTTTCAATGCTTTAGCTTCTGGCTTACAGCAACTTTCTATTTTGTGAAGCTCAACAATCTTGTTCTGCACATCAGAACTTTATTGTTTGGTTTTACTCCTTGTGATGGAATTTGGCCTTAGTTTTCCTTATATTTAAGATCCTTTGGAACAGGAAGCCATAGCTGGACAATTTCGTGCTCCTAGTCTCCCTGGTATGTTAAAAAAAATGTAAATATGAATGGGAATATACTTCAGAGATATTTTACTCATAAGAATTTCCAGGGGTGCCAATAATTGTGGCCAACATGCATTGGAGAAAAACATTTATTTTATCATGAGGTTTTCTCCCCACTTTCAGTTGTTTTACTTCAATGATAAGTTTGAATTTTGTGAATTTTTTTGAATGAAAGATCAAAAGGATAAACAATGCAGATTTATTTTCACAGCCACCTTTGCTCAGATTTACCAAGGGTGCCAATATTAGTGGAGGGCACTGTAAGCAGAAGTTCTTCCACCTAGAAAAGCAGTCCCACTTCAAAATGACAATTTAGACAGCATTTCAGCTCAAATAAAAAAAAATTACACGCATTTTCACAATTTCACTTTGAAACCCTCTACTACACTTGCCCCATACACTTACATTGTGGGTTTATCACACATTCTTACTTTTTCAGACAGAGTCAAAAAAAAATTCTGCGGTAACTTATGACAGCATGAAGCTTGCTCCAGATTATTCCTTTAATTTAAAATTGTACAATACTTCTTAAATAATTTGTCATGCTCTAATTTTGATTTTGATGGTAATAGGCATTTCAGGACAACATTACAATAGATTTCCTCATTGGATTTGGAACTTTGGAATGGTTTCTTGAGACAATGTACATCAGGAGCTTCGTCTTGCGGTTTTTACCACAGTTTTTTCCACATTTGCTTGCAATCGAGGAGTGAGATTTTCACGTCAGCTTCTCAGGCTGCATACATTTCATCACACACACAACGCACACCAACAGAATTGCCCTGGAAAGCCACCATCGCAAAGTTTTCGCTCTCAATGGAAACCAGACCACATCGCTAACCATGACAGTGTTTGAAATGTACAAGGATAATATGCTTTCTTAACACTTAGAAGAGCAAACAAACATTGGTGCACAAACAAACAGACGAGTAAACAAATTATCCTCAGGAATGCCGCTCAAGAACGCAGCCACAAAGAAAAAGGATATCTTATTTTCTCTCACACGCTTTCGCTCGTCCCATCTGTCCATGGCTAGAGGTACTCGTTCACAGACCTGCTGCTTTATGCAGCTTTTTGTGGGAGTCAAAGACATTATAGCATTACATTTTCTGAAAAACAAACTTGAACCCTGTTGTGCCTTCTCCATCTGGAAACGGTAGAGGGCTTGTTTGCAAGATAAAAACGATATGAATCGCTTCTGGCAACGCAAACAGACAATCTGGGATCAATTACAGGGACAGCGTTCTGAAAGTAAAATGGAGGAGGGGGTAGGAACCAAGAACAGACTTAGTGCTGCAGTCTCGTCCAGACACACACACACACACACACACACATGACTGCTAATGCTATCTGTGACCTGTAGCTTAAATAGTGAGTCTATAGAGTCTGGGCTGTGGATTGGTTGTTCTGCGGGTAGCTGCGGACCCTCCCCGCGACACCGGCCTTCATAATGAGGTTCTGCAGGGAGTTTCAGAGCGAGGCATCACAGGCCAGCTGCATTAGTTTGTGGGATCGTTCTCGCTATTTTTCGGTGTCTCATCATCCATTTTATAATACGTATGGTTATAATTAAAAACACAAATATGTGTCTGTAAACTTGCAGATGTTCAGTGTGTGAGAATGAAAATCCTTACTGCTTCATTGAAACACTCACATTCAAGCCTAAAAATCTAGGAAAACACACACTCGCACTGATCTAACTTACACTGGTGCCACAAACTGTGAGACATCTGCCAGGCAGCCCGGGAGCAGTGCATTGTGGGAGCAGCAGCACTTAATGAAAGGAATATGAATAGCACAAAGTAAAAACGGAGGAAAAGAAGAAGAAAGGAGGAAGAGAGAAAGGGAGACAAAAGAATCTAATGAGGTCCAGATTATAAGGAGCGCTCGTTCCAGATGAGGCATACTGCGACAAGTATGCTGCCTTCGTTTTTCTGGCCGTGGCAGGATGTTGCGGGCGGCGGGGAGGGCTCGGGTTGTGGCCGACGGTCGATCCCTCCGCTTTGCTGCGGATTATAGCGATGTTACCGCCCGCCGCAGGCGCCTTTGCTTTCCAGTGATGAACCGAGCCCGCACTTTGGGATTTCAAGCGTTTCTTTTATATCCTGCTGTCATAAAGTTATCCAAAGGGACCGAAAGAGTTCTCTTTGACGATCCGAATGAGGCAGCTAAGTATATTGATTCCATTGATATAAATGACTCGTCTCCTTAGTAATGTCTTTTCTCTCTCTTTGAATCCTAGCTCAGTTTGTTTTGTTTTTTTTGTTTTTTTTTTTTTGTTTTTTTTTTGTTTTTTTGCATTTGTGACGCAGAGCTGACGTCACTCGCCCTCTAGGATTTTTCTATCGACTTTTTATGTTTGGGCGACTTTTTTGTTTTGCTGATATAATATTTTATATCAGCAATATTTATTTTTTATTTTTTTTAAGAGAAAGAGGAAAAGAAATATTTTATTAAAAGAAAGAGAGGAAGGAAAAGAAAAAAGGAAAAAAGATCAAAATTAAATTCATATTATTTATTTTAGGGGTAAAATAATGAGTACATTCAGTTTAATGATTTTTATTCAGTTTAAATGTTTGGTTGTCATGTTAGATGTGTGTTTGTATAGATATGTATGTGTGTTTGTATGTATGACAGTCTGTTTGATTGATGGAAGCTCTCATACTCACCTCTTCTCAAACACTTTTTATATTTTGCTACTTATTAATTAATGGGAAAAGGTCTTTATGCAATTCATTTGAATATTCGAAGTCTATTTCCAAAAATTGACCAACTCCGTGCATGGCTTGCTTATAATAATCCAGATATCATTACACTCTCAGAAACATGGCTTTCTGAAGGCACTACAGATTCTTCACTAAAAATTGGAAATTTTAAGTTGTATAGAGCTGATAGGGGCTCTAGAGGTGGGGGTGTAGCCATATATGTTGCAGCGAATATGAAATCAAGATTGATTTCTCCTAAAGTTAAACCTGAACTCTTTGAAGGAATTTTTATTGAAGTTATGCTTCACACTAACAAAAAAATAATTATTGGTAACATATATCGACCTCCCTCTTCTCCTAAAATAGAATCATTCAGAAATATATCCACAGTAGCATCCTTTGGTGTTTCAGAACTTATTCTGCTAAAAGTTTCAATTTAGACTGGTCAGTTCTGCTCACAACATGAGGCGAAATTTATTTAATGGCTTAAATTTAACACAAATGATTAAGGAACCTACCAGAATAATATCTACTTGTCACTCCCTACTTGACTGGATTTGGTGACACACCCCAAAAGAATTGCTAAGTCTGGTGTGCTTCCAGATAGTTTCAGTGACCATTCAATTATTTACTCATATGGAAAATAAAAGCTCCTCATTTACCTCCCAAATATATACGGATTAGTAATACAAATTTTTTAAATAATGATCTCTTCCTACATGATCTTCAAAGGTTGAATGGGGAAGAATTGATCTCATTCCTGATATTGAAGCTGCATAGGACTTTTTCCATTCAGAACTTAAATTAGTTATTAATTAGGCATGCCCCTTGGACTTCTGTTAAGTTAAAAGGTTATCATTTGCCATTAAGGTAAATGGTGACCTTATCAATTTTAAATTAAGAGACAGGGCCTGGAAAAAACATAAACTTTCTAAACTACCAGAGGTGATTGGGAGGAATACAAACGTCTAAGTAACATTTGCACTACTCGGGCAAGAAATGCTAAAGCAAATTATTATAAGGCAACAGAATAATCTTAATAACCAAAGCAATTCTGGAGAAAAGTGAAAATGCTAACTGGAAAGTGCTCCAGTATTTCAAATAATATGATAATCAATAATGAAATTATTAACAATCTTGAAATAACTAATGCATTTGGTGCATTTCTCCCAAGCACCTGTTGTTCACTCTTTATCCTCCTCTACTGAATGGATCTGTAACCCTTCACCATGCAATAGCTCTTTTTATTATTTACACCAGTAAATCCTGATGATGTTTCTCAGGCCTTAAGTAAGCTTTCTTCTAGTAGTGGACCTGGTTTAGATGGCATTGATGCCAAATTCCTTAAATTAGCATCTCCCATTTTATCCTTTCCACTAATACACTTTTAATCTTTCATTTTCTACTTGTGTTGTTCCTCTCCTTGGAAATGTGTTAAAGTAATCCCACTATAAAGGTGGAGATTGCCAAAACTTAAATAACTACCGTCCAATTTCTATAATTAACAGTGTTGTGAAAGTTTTTGAGTCTATTATTTTCAATCAACTTTCTAAGTTTATTTCTTCTAATAATATTTTATCTCAATTTCAATCAGGATTCAGAAAACACTTTTCCACCACTACTGCGCTTATGAAATTTACAAATGATATTTTTTCAAATTTATGATAAAAATATGCACTGGAACAATATTCTTAGATCTAACAAAAGCATTTGATTTAGTTGACCATTATCTGCTTCTGGATAAATTATTTGCAATAGGCCTATCTAAAACAACACTCCTGTGGTTTAATTCTTATTTTCATTTCCGTCGTCAGTGTGTTTCATTTAAGGGAAGCCAATCAAGTTTTTCGGGAATAGCTAAAGAGTGGCTCAGGCTTCTTCCTACCAGGGCACGTTATTATTTACTCAATTTATAAATGATCTTGCAAACTCTTATTACAAAATCACAATATTCATCTTTTGTATGAATGTGATACCATAATTTACTGTTTCAAATACCTCTATCATTGACATTAATGTTTCTTTGCAGCATGATTTTGATTCTGTCCAACATTGGCTGACTTCAGATAAACTTATACTAAATAAAACTAAATCATACTCTATGCTTTTTCAGAAACACGTCATGAATCCAGAAGGTATAATACTCAATTTACATTTTTTAGATTCTTCACCTCTTGCAGCCACAAAATCATTTAAATATCTTGGAATATGGTTGGAACCAAATTTATCATTTCAAACTCATATTCAATCTGTTGCAAATAAATTAACTTTCCAACTTAAAACTCTTTATCAATCTGTTAATTGTTTTAATTTTTCCATTCGAAAAAGACTCATTTCACAACTGCTGCTTCCAATATTGGATTATGGAGACGTAATTTATTTTAATGCTACTTCTTCTAATTTACACTCATTAGACATAATTTATAACAGTCTTTGTCGTTTTATTCTCCGTTGTCCCTTTATGACGCATCATTGTACATTGTTTGAAAATTTGGGCTGGTTATCACCATCAGGCAGACGTCAATTTCATTGGTTTCAATTCATTTTTAAAAGTATTTTTTTTGACTTTCCTCCTTATTTAAAACAATATTTGTGCCTTTTTCCCCCACCACTTCACTTGCGACATAATAATCAGGTTTTTTTTTCTGTGCCAAGAGTTTTTAAACAGTCTGGCAAACATGCATTTTATTTTAAGGCCCCGAGTGACTGGAACAATCTTCCTTTGTCTTTACGTTCTATTAATTCTTTTGCAGTATTTAAGAAAGCTCTTCTGGTTCATCTTAAGCAGATATGCCACTGTTTTTAGTCTTGGTATTTTTTTATTTTTTTTATTTTTTTTTTATTTTTTTTTTTTTACATCTTTATTTAGATCATTTCAATCCATTCACTTGTAGTTTTATATTTTTTCTTTATTCTTTTGTTTTTTAAAATGCGAGCTGTCGAACTTTGCCTTGTATGTCTTGGTTGTGAATTGTTATGAGGAGGAGAAGTGAGTATTGAGAGTTTATTGAGTGATGTTTGTGTGAATCTGGATGTGTGTTATATGTTGTTATTGTTAATTTATTTGTTGTGAATTTTTGCTCTGCCATGCTTGCTTTAAATTTGTTTTTTTTTTTTGTAAAGGGGACCCTCTTGAAAACGAGATGTTTCATCTCAAGAGGCTATATCCTCCCACTTGTGTTAAAAATGTCAAATAAATAAATAAATAAAGTATGTTCATAAGCGTGAAATCTGGAAACACAGCGACTTCATTTATCACAACAAAGATAGTCATGACGGAGTTCAAATTCATTATTTTTCAAGCACATTTGGCACCTTGATGTAGGTTTGGTGCTGCCATGTTTTTTTTTTAGCCTACTGAACTATAATTTAAAAACAATTTACTTTGTTCTTCCCGTAGCATGCAGTGGAGATGTACAGTATATATTTGAGAGTGATGAATTAACTTCTCGCTGCTCACTATAACGTCACAAAATTGCCTAATAAATTTAATCTGAAAGGTGTCAATAATATTTTCCAGAAATTTGCCATTACAATCGTTGTTGGAGCTCAGCACAGTATTTACAATTACTGTCTATCGAATTGTAGTAAACAGCGTGTGTTAGTAACGTTCTTGTTCTGAAAAGGTTTGAGTCGTTTTAGGAAAGTCTATAGCGCCATCTAGTGATAATTTGGGTTACATTGATATAGGGCCACATTAATGCACAGGCTTACCCCTCAGTTTATGCCTACAGGGACTCAAGCTATGCTGGAGAAAAGTCTGGCATATTTAATAATACTTTTACTGTTGAAATGCATATTATGTTTGCAGATATAAGTATCTTTTTATTTGTCTATTTATTAATACATTTATTCCTGCTTCATTGGAAAGATGTCTATTGTCTTGTGCTTATGCAAAATGTTGCATGGTTGTGTGACTTATGATAAAGCATATACTGTATAGGCAGTTTATTTAAATTAGTGGTGTATAATAAACACAGGACCTGATGTCAGAATCACTCCCCATTGTTGGTATATAATAGATAGTTAAAAAGTAATATAGTAAATTATTATTGCAGTTTAAAAATAACTGTTTTCTATTTTAATATATTTTAAAATGTGTCAAAACCTGTTTTCAACACTGATAATAATAAGAACCATTATTAATAATTAAGCACCAATAATAATTGATAACTGATCACCAAGTCAGCATGTTAAAGATTTCTGAAGGATCATGTGACACTGAGGACTTGAATAATGATGCTGAAAATTCAGCTTTCACAGGAAAAAGTTATATATAAAAATATATTCAACAGGAAAACAGTTCAGTTGTAATAATCTTTCACAGTATTACATTTTTTTTTTTTTACTATAATTTTTTGAAAACAAATAAATGCAGCCTTGGTGAGCATAAGAGATTTCTTTTAAAAACATTAACTCATTTATTATTATAAATTTTGCCTGGCAGTGTACCTATATATCTCCTGAGTATAATATAATTCGGCACATTTTTGACAGTCCTAAACAAATCAAATCAAGTCAAATCCTAATGTATTATACATTAACAAAATAGCAGGCTCAGAAGGCATTATGTTATTCAAGTAAGCACACTCATATGTACTGTATATGCAGGTACCAGAACATCTTCCACCTCCAATAACAGTGGCTGCTGGGAAATTCATGAATTATTTAGTGCCTCATTAGCCCTGCAAAACCTTACATTAGCCCAATTAACACTGCAGTGCATGAGCGTTAACACGCCAATCAACGGGTAATTTCACCAGAGCCGGACAGAGGTGAAGAACACGAACCACCCATGTGCCGTTCTGCACACCTGCACGGATAACGCATCTCGTTTAGATGTGTGGCCAACATTCTGATGCTGAGAGATCTGCAGATGCTTGAAAATGTAGTTTTGCCTTTTATGAGAGCAGTAGCAGGCTAATGTGGAGTGCTTTCAGAAATGAGGGTCATTCATGGCGAGGAGCAGGTTAAGATGACTTACAGACACAATGGCAGGGGTATTGTTGTCACCACGGAAACCATTAGTTGCCAGGCAACTGACCTATCAAGGCAAGACTGTGAGCGTGTCAACTAATGATGGGATTCCAGCAGCTCAGAGTGTTAAAATACATCTGCGTGATGTTTGAGTGTGTGTGAGCGAGAGAGAAAGAGCCAACGAATGAAAGAAAGGACGAAAGGAAGGTGGGTGGCAAGCTGTGGGAAGAGTAAAGTATTGCTTTGAAAATGTAAAAAGATCAGAGACTGAAGGTATTGAAACTGGAAACATGCACAAAATGTGCTTTCAGTCATTGAGGAGAATGAATTTATGGGAAGTGACTCACTTTGCCTTTAGCAAGTGTGTTATGACTAAATGTCCATTAACACCAGTCTTTGTATGAAGTGTACCTGGCCTTGGAAGTGTTCCAGCCTTGAATAAACTCTCTATCATCAGTGACACGTCCTTCGATATTTGAGGACAAACTGCGGCGAGTGACTTCCATTTCTCATCAAAGATACAACCACAGAACAAAGACAGAGTGGCAGATGTGATTAAAGCTCTGTGCCGCAAATTGATCTATACAAAGTCTTTATGGGGTCTATAGAGTAGACTTCCACAGAGTCAACATGAAGTCCAAATGGATGCTATTTACTTTTTAAATGCATGGACATTCATTTGTTCCCTCATTTTACCACCGTGACACAACAAACTCACATCAAAAAAAGTAGTGGCGATGAAAGCTGATTGTGTGATAGATTGTATTTATGAGTTAAATGCACATGAACACCACCACAAAGCTGTAATTACAAGTGTCAAACTCTGAACTTTCTTTAAAACCAAGTTGGAGGCGTAAACCTTTCAGATGAAATGAATGCAGCATCTGTATAGATGGTAAATTTGTTAAAATGAGGGAAAATTTATATATTACAGTAAAACTAATTTGCATGTACAAAATATCATTGTACTGTACAATTACAATAGCAATATTTTACGATTTAATTAACAGAATCTTCATAAATTGAATAAAAACATAACAAAAAACAAAACACTTGGGGCCAGATTTACTAACAGCTTGCGTCAGCGCAAACCATCTTTTGGCGTTAAAATAGATACTGTCAGGACTTACTAAAGACGCGCAGTGAAGAATTAGCGCTGAAAAGGCATGGACACAGTTATTTTTGCGCCTGACCTTATTAATGTGTTAGGACTTTGTAGGAGTTTTCCTTTCAGACGCAAAATTTATGGGAGGAGAGTATTAAAATGACGCAACACAATTTAATAACATTTGTGCTCGTCAAAGTACTGGTATTAACGCCCCAAAAAAGCATGTCTTAAAGCAGGCGCTAATTTGCGCTGCTCTTGGTAGATTGCGCTGATCATTATGGAAATGATCTGGCTGCCTCTGTGTTCTTTAATGTCCTCATTGTCAGTAAATCACACATAATTTTCCCCTCCCTTCGGCGCTTTTATGGAATTGCACTCTAACACTAATTTGCCCTGCTTAGTAGGCTAAATCAGGCCCTTGTTTATATTCATCATGTTGTAGAAGTAGAGTTGAAGAAAAGGTTTGAAATGTCTTGCTGTCAGACCGAAGTGACTTGAACGTACATGTCATCATAATTACGACTTCCAAACTTCCCAGGAGTAGCCTACTTGAATGCACCATCTCTGTCTATACCAGCAGGTGGCTGTAGTCTATATTCGTCATTCAGACATCGCTATTTTTTGCACTTTTTTGCACTCATTCAGACGGATATAGGGAAAAACCATAACTAGGACTGAAAATACAATGCGTAAACAAAGCAGCAATTGATTACTATTTTGAACATGATTCATGGAATGCTAAATTAAGACTGCTTGCTTTCATCACTTTCGATAATCTGTCTCATCGACTGCCTGACACCAATTCGAGATACTCAATTAGCCAAAAAGCCGCAGAGGGGTCTGACTAGTACAGAACACACCGCAGAAACTCAGTTGATAGATGCTCAATGATGGCCCAATATCAGCCTGGTGTGTTATGGCTTATAGGTAAATTGTGTATCGTCAGAAAACATGGATACGTTTAAATGGTGCTAGAATGGTGTAGTCACAGGATTTAAGTCTAGAGTATACTTTTTTTAATAAATAGTTTATGGTATGAATACAGTGCGTGTGATGTAAATTTAATTATCAAGTGGCAACACTGCCCCGTTTGCTGTTTAAAGGGATAGTTCACCTAAAAAATTTAATTCTGTCATTAATTACTCACCCTCATGTCGTTCAAAACCCGTAAGACCTTCGGTCTTCTTCGGAAAACAAATTAAGATATTTTTTATGAAATCTGAGAGCTTTCCGACCCTGTATAGAAAAAAATGCAACTACCACATTCAAGGCCGATTAAGGTAGTAAGGACATTGTTACAACATCGTTGACATAGAACCTGGATTTGCTGTGCCTTGTTTACAAGCAGAGGAATGCACATGCATTGTGGTACTGTTGTGAACGGACGTCGAAGACTGACACGGAAGAGAAGAAATTGTTGAAGAAGGCCTCGATCACACAGAACGCGTTTTTTGCAGTGAGAGGCACCTCTTTTGAATAGTTTTCGGTAGGGCTGGGCGATATATATCGTTCGATATATCCATGCGCATTTCGTCAGTAAAGCCGGTTCTTTGATTAGCGGAAAATCTCCATCACCTGTTTTGAAATAGAGCGCCAGTTAATACACAGAGCCGTAGATCACTGACAAGCTACGCCAATTAATCACCCGCGAAAATGAACGCGGTATTGCGCAGCTTGTCAGTGATCTACGGCTCTGTGTATTAACTGGCGCTCTATTTCAAAACAGGTGATGGAGATTTTCCGCTAATCAAAGAACCGGCTTTACTGACGAAATGCGCAAAATATCATTCGATATATATCGCCCAGCCCTAGTTTTCGGTTGGCAGTGAGTGTTCTGCGTGCTGTTTATGCGCCCTGGGCGCCTCCCGTTTTTGCAGGAACGCTCTGAACGCCTGAAATTTAAAAAAAAGCAACTCTGAGCGGAAAAGCGCCTCTCGTCATCGCGTTTTTTCCATTGTCCAATTGAATGAATGGAGAGGCGGGCCTTCTGTTGTGGTGACAAAAGTTTACCCTTGCTTAGAAAGTCCGGAGTCTGCAATAATAGAGGAGAAACTTGTGGTGTCTGTCGCGGGTTTTACCCGGAGCTGTATTTTTTAAGGTTTTTGTTAATATGACAGTTTACTTAACAGCAAAAACACAAAGATTTTAGAGTGCTCGCGCTATAATCCTTTGATTAGACTGACAGGACAGCTGATTTGGTGGTTGCCTAGCAACATAAAAAACCGCAGCGCACTGCTCTTTTTTAATAGTCACCAAAAAAGGTAGTGCAATGCGCCTCGCGTTTTCAGAACTAAAAAAACGCGTTTTGGTGTGATCGAGGCCTAAAGTTGTTATTTTTGTTTTCTTTACGCACAAAAAGTATTCTCATAGCTTCATAAAATTTAGGTTGAGCCACTGATGTCACAGGGACTACTTTAATGATGTCCTTACTACCCTTCTAGCTTTTTCTTGCTGTCTATGCAGGGTCAGAAAGCTCTCGGATTTAATCAAAATGTCTTAATTTGTGTTCTGAAGATGAATGAATGTCTTACAGGTTTGGAACGACATGAGGGTGCCCTGTTGAAAAAAACAGCATGTTAGGTATGTTTTGAATCATGACTGCTGGTTTGAGCTGGTTTAAGCTGGTCCTTAGCCGGTCATAAGCTGGTTTAAGATGGTCCTTAGCTGGTCATATGCTGGTCCTAAGCAACTAGCTCCTGCTCAGGACCAGCTTAGGACCAAATCAAAGCAAATCAAATCACTTTTATTGTCACATCACCAACAGCACGTGTGCCCTGGTGAGTGAAAAGCTTGGGAGTGTGCTCCAGACAGTGCATAATACAACTAACACGTTTACCAAATAACATTATACACGTTTAGACACTTTACAAATAACAGTATACTTTTATCTATAGTATATACACTATATAAAACAATAATATACAAAATATACAAACATAATACATATAATCCACAAATGTACACAGAGTGGTTGTAGATGTAATGGTTGGTAAATAGATGTTGGCAGAGTATTATTGTGCTAAAATGCAGTGCATGTTACATTGAAGTCCAGTTGGTAAAAATTGTGGTGGTGGTGGAGTTAAAGTGCATGGTGAATGGTATGGAAAGAGTGGTGTGCTGTGTAAAGTGTCAGTTCTGAGTGTTCAGCAGCCGGAAAAAGCTGTCCCTCAGTCTGCTTGTGCGTGATCGGATACTGCATAACCGTCTGCCTGAGGGCAGTAGAGAGAACAGTCCATGGCTTGGGTGGCTGGAGTCACTGATGATCCTCCAGGATTTCCTCATGCACCGCCTGGTGTAGATGTCCTGGAGGGAGGGAAGCTCACCTCCTACAGCGTGGCGGGCAGTTCACACTACCCTCTGTAGATCTTTGCGATTGCTGCTGGTGCTGTTTCCATACCAGGCAGTGATGCAGCCAGTCAGGATGCTTTCCACAGTACAGGTGTAGAATGAGTGGAGGAAGTGGGGACTCATTCCAGATTTCCTCAGGCGCCTGAGGAGAAAGAGGCATTGTTGTGTCTTCAGCACTGCATCTGTATGAGAAAACCATGTGAGGTCCTGAGGGATGTGGACTCCTAGAAACTTAAAGCTGCTGAACCGCTCCACAGGTGTCCCGTCGATGTTCCCGTTCTCTTTTCTATCTCCTGAAATCCACCACCAGCTCCTTGGTTTTGTTGATGTTGAGTGAGAGGTGGTTTTCCTGGGACCAGCACATGACAGCTTAGACCAGCTCATGACCAGCAGCTATGCTTCAAGACATACTTAACTAGCATATGCCGTTTTTTTCAACAAGGTGAGTAATTTAATGACAGAATTTTCATTTTTGGTTGAACAAACCCTTTAAAGGCCATGACACACCAAGCCAGTCTGTTGCTGAGCATCTGTCAGCTCAGTTTTTCAGTGTGTTCTGTTCTGTCGGCACTAGTCAGGCCTTGTTGCAGGCTTTTTGGCCACTTGAGTATGTTGAATTGGCGTTGGGTGGTCAGTGAGAGAGATCACTCTGACTGGCTGCTCATCTTAATGAACCAGTGCCGTCTAGAATGAAGAAAATGAAGACTGATCAACATGGCTCATATTCAAAATGGCAAGCAAGAGCTGCTTTGTTTGCAGTTGGTATATTCACAGTCCTAGTTTTGGTTTCCCTTTTTAAATGATGAATATAGACTACAGCCACCTGTTGGTATAGATAGTTAGTCTTCCAATGGGTTCAACTAGTGCAGAACACACTGTTGAAACTGAGCTGACAGATGCTCAATGAGGCCCAACGTTGGCCAAACGGTCACAGCTTTTAGTTATATCATGTACTGTCAGATACATTTCAATCATGCCAGAATGAAGTAGTTATACGATTTAAGTCCAGAATATACTTAATTTTTTTAATAGATAATCTAGAGCAAGTGTCCACACTTGTTCCCAGAGGTCCACTGTCCTGCAGTGTTTGGCTCCAACCATAATTAAACACACTTGAACCAGCTAATCAAGATCTTTAGACTGACTAAAAACTTCTAGGCAAGTGTGTTTCAAGTTTGGAGCTAAACTCTGCAGGATGTATGATGTAGGACACTGGTGTAGTGGAAGCTAAGGTGAGAATTGACGTCATTCTTCAGAATAAGTTGAGAAAAGAAGAGTTGTTTCGGCTATATTGTAGATTTGTATTAGTATCCGTTTATTCTTAGCTTCCACTATGCCTACATCCTACTTCATACATCGTAACTCGACTCTATTGTGATCGTTCGTACAGAAGTTGACGGAAGCCAGTGATAATACATAGTTTAAAACGTTTAAAATATGAATATTTTTCTTACAAAAACCATCGCTTCATTTCAGAAGGCATTCATTAACCCACTGGAGTTGTATGGATTACTTTTTAGATAGATGGATGCACTTTTTGGAGCTTCAAAATCTCTGGCACTATTCACTGCCATTACAAAGGTAGGAAGAGCCAGGTTATTATTTAATATAACTTTGAGTTCGTCTGAAAGAAGAAAAGCTTATACGCTTAGGATTTACTTACTTCAGGGTAAGTAAATTGTGGGATAATTTTCAATTTTGAGTGAACTATTCCTTTAAATTATGACCTGAAGGTATAGACAGTTATTTCCTCTCACTCAAGCACAGAACATACATGCTAGTTGGTTGTTGGCTGCCATCTTTGCGGTGTGTTCTATAAGGAGGTTCAGAGATACTCACAAGTTTAAATGAGTACTTATCGGTAATAACTTCCGGAGAGAAATAGCACAGAAACTGGACAAGGGTTAAACTTGGTTGTGTGTTTGGATGTAAGTATACGCTAAAGTTTTCACGTCAAAACTGAAGTATACTTTAGCTTTAGGCTTTACAGACCCTTGGATATCACAAACCCCTCTCCAACATCCAGCCCTACATTTTTTTTTCACTGAATTATGGAACATTGACTTCAAAAAGGGACTTGACCTCTGTGCCTTGACGTCTGATCCCATACTTTGACATATCTCTTTAAGAAACACAAATAAGAATGACTTGGTACATTGCAAGTTAATACTATTTGAGTCAAATGTAAAATGAATAACCAAAGTGATGAAATACTATGGTATCATCCTCCAAATGTTGCCTGTGCCAATTTAGAGTAATGCTAAAAAAAACACGGTGGCGATACGCATAATGTAGGCGCCAAAATATTAGTCTGTAACTACTATCAGATTCTCTATGCTTAATATCTTCAGTTTTCCGTTGGGACTCGTCCAACCTGCTCTCTCTCTTCCCGCCGGTGGCTGTGTGTGATGGAGTTATTTCATTTTTCTATAAAACACTGATGTGGGGGAAGCTCCAAGTCTCCAGAGAACTCCCCACCACTAACAAGCTAAATTAAACTCGCGAAAGACAAACAAGGCAACAAAGAAACACAGTTACTCACACACACAAGCTTCTCTTTAACCCACCTTAGTTCCTCCCAAGGCTAATTAAAAGCACTTCGTAATTACTTAAGTCACTGATTTGGCTGCATAATTAGATGCTCTTTCTTCCAATTGCTCCTGTTGCACCAGCTATTCTCCTAAGATTTGATATATTTGCGGCTTGTGTTGTGCAGGTTTGATTATTTTAGGCTGATCTGATTAATATGTGACTTTGGCAGTCGTAACCGTTTCCTTTCTGCCTCAATCCCTCACTCTTTTCCTCTCCTCTTGTTATCCAATTCCATCAGACTTGCGGAGGGTAAACCAATTTACATTCTTGTTTTGGTCTTCAGATCCTTGCCAGTTTCCATGACAACACTGCTTTCGCACTCTTTCTCCCCCTTTCTCCTCCTCAGGATCTTTCATTCCCCACTGTTTCGCTCTCCTTCTTTACTCTTGACCTCCCTCTTCTGTCTCATTTTCGTTCTCTTTATATTCTGTTTGGTTCTTGCGTCTAACTCTCATTTCCTTGCCTAATTGATGCGGTTGCTGTCGTGGCACGCAGCGGCTGACGGTAACAGTGAAGAAGCAAGATGGGCAGGAGGGAGATGCATCCCAAACGTCTGTATTAACACACATCACGCTCTCTGTGTGTTAAATGATCAGTGCCGGGAGGAAATGATTTGGGCGTCTCGCTGTCTCTGTTTCAAAAGGCTGTCTGGTCTCTGTTGCTTTTATTTGCTGCTATTTGCAGACCGAGGATCATTTTATACAAGCTATATAATTAAATAACTGCGTGAATGATATTAATCATCACATTCATTGGGTATGGGCATAAACTACTCATTATTCAGGATTAAAAAGATGTTCTGTTATGGTTCTAGAGACCTTGTGAAGTCATTTTAAAATGAACTTCTTTCACTTCCAAATCTTTTAATGTGCTTCCATGCATTTTCCAGAAATGTGACCATGTTTATCTAATATCATTACTTGGGTCTCTTGGCCAATCATGCATTCTGTGGTCAAATGTTTGTGTGTAATGGCTGCTAAACTATTTAATTGACCGTTGTCCCAAGCAACCATTTTCCTACACAGCTAGTTTCATGTCTCTGGTAACACACTGTGGTCTCATTCTTCTCACATATTAGAATTATTTTAAATTAAATCAATATTTCATGTCAATGTCTGTTTATTTGATAAGCAGCCAAGCAATAAGCAATATGATGTCCATTCAGCTGGTCATTATTGCAAAATAAACCTCTCAAAGATGACACACAACCACTCTGTTGGTGTTTATTTTATGATAATGACCGGCTGACTGTACATTATTCCTTACTAGTAACGTTGTTTCTGTTTAGGGACAGTTTAACCTCAGGAACACATTAGTTGCATCCAAATTCACATGCACTATTCCATTTTATAGCTGAAATAGTGTGAGTAGTGCGTTCACACTGAAAATTTCAACAACAAGAAGCGCACTTCAAATGCTCGGATGATGCACTTATTTAACCAAAAAAAAAAAAGTGCACTCAACAGTTGCAGCTTTCCTTCTAAACCTTCTAAAATTCATTCACTAGACAGTTGAGTACATCATAGTGCACTGTGTACATATGCCATTTGGGACAAAACAATTGCTTTATACCATTCCAAACATGTACAGAAAAAAAAACATTGACTTTTTTTGTATGCACAGAAAAAAAAAATCTTCTTTTGAGTTCTGCACAAGAAAGAAGGTCATGAAAGTTTGGAACAATATGAGGGTGAGTAAATTTCCATTTTTTCTGTGAATTATTCCTTTAAAGCGATAGTCCAAACAAAAATAAAAATTCTGTCATCATTTACTCACTCTCATGTCATTCCAAACCTGTACAACGTTCTTTCTTGTGTGGAACATAATAGAAAAACAAATTGAAGAATGTTGGTAACCAACATTGAATTCAACCAATGAATTCCAATGTATTTTTCCCATTGACTTCCATATAATGAAAGTCAATGGGAAAATACAATAGAATTCAAAGAGAACCAATATTGTTTGGTTGCTTGAATATCAACTTTCTTCAAAAATATTTTCTATTATCTTCTACAAAAGAAAGAAAGTCGTACAGGTTTGGAACAGCATAAGGGTGAATAAATGATAACAGAATTCCTTTTTTTCAGAATTTCATTTTTAGGTGGACTATCTCTTTAAAGTGTGTTTTCAAGCAAGTAGAATGGCCTTAGGGTCTATTGGATGCCAAACTGAGCCTAAGAGTTAAATCCAACGATTTGTATCTCTACAAAGATTCTTACCGTCTTTTTTTTTAGTATATTTCATTCATCTTTCCCACTTTCTCCTCAAGGCTTGGCACTTGAGAGTGTAATACAACACCAGATTTGGGAGACAAAGAGAAAGAGCCCAGTTCTTTTCAGGAATACACTTTTGCCAGTGCAAAATATCATTCCTTTTTTTGTAAACCACTCTGTCCATTCAGCATGGTTTACTACATAAATTTAACAGCATAATTAGAATCCTGAATTTCTCAAGGTTTCATCATGTATACGTGATTATAACGCATGTTTCCTCAGGGTAAAAAATAAAAACACAACCAGCTCATAAAGAAGCTGTTTGTATGCGCACAATTAGATTAGCTTGCGCTTCAGTTTAGAGAGGGGTTGATTTCTCTGTGGTGCAACTTTTGGTGCATTTAGTGCAAGTCTGTTGGATATGAAACTATGGTTAATTCACTTTGGGATGCACATTTACATAATCATAGTTTTGTTTTAGAAGCTTTGTCTGCTTTGACCACCTAACAGTAAAATACTAAATTCATCAGGGCTCCACTAAAGGGACTTTTTGGACTTTTACCAGTTTCCTGCACCACCAGAGGGAGTGCTCACCTGTGAAATGATGGCTGAACACCCAGCGATGAGGGTCCAAATGTATCAGAGGGTATCATGCCTCCCGGGGAGAGAGCGCTGATCTTGGCATATGCCAGGTAAGGAGTGATCTAAGAGGGCCGATACATCTGATACCTCTGTTGTCAGGTCAGGTTATGTGCCTGATGTCTCAGACAAAGCAGACGTGAGCTTCATTCACCCAACCACAATTGCATAACTGTGTTCCTCAAAGTTCTAGTGAACCAATAAAGAAAGATACTCTGATCATGCGTAGTCACGAGTGGCTCCTGGGTTATTCTAGATTCAAAATTTTATAGTAACGATTTGTTTACCACATTTACTATGGCATAAACACTGCCGCACTGAATATCATTTTTCTTTTGATTTGATAATTTGTAAATATATATATATATATAAATTTTTTTTTTAAAATATTATTGTTTTTATTATTAAAAATCTTATTTTATTGTGAAATTACTTGTTTTTTATGTGAATGTATGTAGTACATAATATATGCACATACACACATTATTTTAATGTAATTACAAAATTGTAATGTAGTGTTATATATCTATCTGTATCTTTTATATCTATCTTTTTGATTTTGTTTGCATGTGCAATCATGTATGTATGTATGCATCTCAGTAAATCCCTTTGTAAACATTATAAAATTTATAATGATGTCTAAATATCTATGAAATTATGAATAATATTTATTATTGTAATGTAAAAATGTGTGCTAATTAGATGATGGCGTATGATTATGATCTAATATGAGAGGAGCTCATTGAAAGAGCAGGAAACAGTCCTCATATAGCTCTGGGTGGGTGAGTGAGTGAGCGAGCGTGCGTGCGTGTCACTCCTATGTGTGTACAGTGAGTTGAGTAATGAGCGCCAGAGCGGCTGTCTGTCTGAGCGCCTTCTGCTACCTCTACACTACGGGCTGGAATATGCAGACAGCGTCTCCAACAGCGGAGTCATGATCTGCCGTCTTCCCCGGGACTCGTCTTCCGCTCGGAGCCGAAGCGAAACAACATTTTGAAGCATCTGATATTTAACCAGCGGCTTTACTTCGGGGCATCGCTCTGGTCGCTTAACGCAGCCGAGGAGGATCTTGCGCAGTGGCGGCGGACACTTCGGGTGATGTCGGCTGGCCGTCACTCTTGACATCGGCCTCCGCTCGCAGACTCACGGCGGAATGGGGTAGGCAAGCTCCGCGCTCACGCACCCACACAAGCTCGGCGTAAAATGCCGTGGCAGCGTACTAAACGCCGAAGCATCAAACTGTCAGTTGGCTGCATGTATCGCGAAGCGTCTGTAGCGTAGCGCTCCGGCGCTGAACTCGCAGTCACAGCAGCAGCTGTAGGGGATCCTGGAGTTAGCCTCGCCTGCTAACTGCCTCTCTTCAATGCAATGGATGCTAATGAGCTGACGGTAGGCTCGGAGTAACGTCGGGCCCGTCTCCATGTGACCGTAAAAACACACGAAAAGCCAGGAAAGACTTGTAGCTGCTGCTTAAGAGCGAGCTAGGGCGTTTTGATTGTCGTTTGAAGGTCTGGGTTGGGGAAAACGAGCTAGGCAGTTACAATGTCGCGACTGATTGGCAGAAAGAGGCAGGCACTTGAAGAATGTGACGGTGAATGTGGCCACTGCTCACCATCACGTTCATGAAGTCAATGGAAAAAAAGCGGTTCTCTCTAGTAATACCGTCAGCATTAAAGATGAGCTTTTTACAAAAGTGTGCTGCAACTGTCAGGGCATGCATACATGACATTAGTTTCTCTTTGAATTTTGAATATTGTGCAAATGAGTAGTGTGCACACATACCCTACTTAAGCCACACTTGAATGTCTGAATGTCCTTGTATCACATAAAAAAATTATCAAACCAAGAGGCATTTACTGTAAACAAAGATAGCACAAGCACAGTTTGTAAGCAAAACATTACAGGAAGTGTGTTTGGCATGTTTTAAATGATAAAATGCACTTCAGAATGAAGACTAAGATTATTTGGACATGTTCTATTGTCAAACATGAGTGGAACATGTTCTTAGTTAAATGAGAAGTTCATTTACTTGACATCATGTTGTGACTTGCTTTCTTCTGTGAAACACAGAAGGAGAATTTTTGAGGAATATACAAGTTGCTCCTTTTCGTGCAGTTACTATGAATAGGGATGAAAGCTTTCAAGCTTCAAAAAGGAGGCCAAACTATCATAAAAGTGATTCATATGATATTCCAAAGCCCTATTACAGCTTCGTGTGAGGAACAGACCGAAATTTAACTCCAATGAGCTGTTAACTGCTGTGATTGGATCATTAAGTCAGTGAGCTGAAATCAAGAATCAACGTTAGTCAAATTATTGAATGAATCATTCAAACTGGTTTTATGAAATGGATCAACAGATTGATTGAAAAGATAGTAATTTCATTCATGAACCAGACAATTTCTCTTGTGAACTTTTGTGAACGTGCCAAGGAGAGTCAGAACAGATGTCAAGATGGCAATGACTTCGGTTTCGTTCTGTTACCTGTCGTATATGGTTTCAGAAGACCTAGTATGGGCCACTTTTATGCTGCTTTTTTGTTATTTTGGCTCTTGACAGCCCCAGTTCTAATTCACATTCATTATACTGAAAAGATTGGCCAGGATATGTTTCATGAAAGAAAGAAAGAAAGTCATATGGGTTTCTAAGCATTGTTAGAAATGTTATTTTTGGGTTATTCTGCTGGGAAACCTGTGTGAACTTGAGGGGAACTGACTTTAATTTTAGTAGTTGCAAAATGATTTAGTGAAGTGTAGTTCTAGTTTTACAGAAAACAATGATATATTTTGTGTCTAATGGAGTCAAATGAAAATGTTTTTAAAGGGGCCAAGTGTTTTTTGGCATCACTGTAGCATAATTCACCTCAGTATATTATCGGATATTGTTGTGGAAAATCGCATGATTAATTTATTGGAGAATCTAAAACAATCTGATGACCTTTCAAAGATGATGTAGTCATATTCGTTCTGACTGCAAGCTTTTTTGATGTTGGCATGACTTGGCACTAATGGTCTTGAAGGAATATTTCAACCATGGTCAACTTTTGGAACTCAGTTATTCTGCAGAATTGGATGGGTCTGTTGAGCTCCATCTTTTGGTGTGCAGTTCTTAAAAGAACCAGTTGTTTCCTAGTGTGAAGAACATTTTAATAATCTAAAGAACCTTTTGTCCAATGGAAAGATTCCTTGGATGTTAAAAAAGTGAAGACAGTCATGCAGGATTGGATGAGCAAGCAATCACAAGATCTTAATTTTGGGGTTTAAATATTCCTTTAAAATGTGATATTTGGTGAGAAAAGTGCACTGTGGGTCTTGAGTGAATCTATTGTGAATTGATTGGATTGTGAAGGTAGGGGCTTGATGACATCACATGAAAAGGTTAGTTGTTTCAGAGGCAGAGCACAATCATTTTTTGATTATCTTAAAATTTGAAATAATGTGCGCCACTGAATCAGGAGTGTGTGTTAAGAAATGAAGTAGGCTTCATTCTTTATATTTGAATAAACGTTTGGATCCCATTCAAACCCCTCACTAAAGGGTGCTACCCATGTTCCCCTAATTCTCTTTTTCCTGTCAGATCTCCAGGGCCTCAGTGACGCAAGCTGATTAAGTTAGTGGTGTGTGTGATAGAGGGAGCGATAGTGATACTATGAGCTGACCCCAGATCAGACAGAGCTGATAATCTTGCGGTTTCTCCTAATAGTTTTGGCACAGAGGTCTGTTTAAATTAAACACGTCTTTTCCCAATTTTTCCTCCATCATAAGAACCCGACAGACCGTCAGTAGTAGTCAGCAGTGTGAGCGGAGAGAGAGAATGTGTGAAGTGTATTCTGGCAGTGTTTGGCTGCTCTTTAGCCCACTGGCCACACAGGCCATTAGCTAGTGCTGTGAGCGTGATATCCTACCACGCTATTTTTAGAAGCTCACAGAGTTTGCAACTTGATCTGAATTGTCTTTGAGGCTCAAGGCTCACAGCGTGCTCTGCCCCACATTGGCTCAACACCTCGTAGACATCAGCGAGTGTTTT
>JAFVLL020031396.1:25315-77463 GCA_021397915.2 Tor tambroides
AAACAACATTTTGAAGCATCTGCTATTTAACCAGCGGCTTTCCTTCGGGGCATCGCGTTGGTCGCTTAACACAGCCGAGGAGGATCTTGCGCAGTGGCGGCGGACACTTCGGGTGATGTCGGCTGGCCGTCACTCTTGACATCGGCCTCCGCTCGCAGACGCACGACGGAATGGGGTAGGCAAGCTCCGCGCTCACGCACCCACACAAGCTCGGCGCAGAATGCCGTGACAGCGCGGCGCGTCCTAAACGCCGAAGCATCAAACTGTCAGTCGGCTGCATGTATCGCGGCGCGTCTGTAGCGTAGCGCTCCGGCGCTGAACTCGCAGTCACAGCAGCAGCTGTAGGGGATCCTGGAGTTAGCCTCGCCTGCTAACTGCCTCTCTTCAATGCAATGGATGCTAATGAGCTGACGATAGGCTCGGAGTAACGTCGGGCCCGTCTCCATGTGACCGTAAAAAGACACGAAAAGCCAGGAAAGACTTGTAGCTGCTGCTTAAGAGTGAGTTAGGGCGTTTTGATTGTCGTTTGAAGGTCTGGGTTGAGGAAAACGAGCTAGGCAGTTACAATGTCGCGACTGATTGGCAGAAAGAGGCAGGCACTTGAAGAATGTGACGGTGAATGTGGCCGCTGCTCACCATCACGTTCATGAAGTCAATGGAAAAAAGCGGTTGTCTGTAGTAAATGCCGTCAGCATTAAAGATGGGCTTTTTTTTTTTTTTACAAAAGTGTGCTGCAGCTGACAGGGCATGCATGCATGCATACAGGACATTAGTTTCTCTTTGAATTTTGAATATTGTGCAAATGAGTTTTGTGCACACATACAGTGGCTCCAATTAAGCCACACTTGAATGTCTGAATGTCCTTGGATCACACAAAAACCATATCAATCCGAGAGGCATTTACTGTAAACAAAGATAGCACTTAAGCACAGCTTGCAAGCAAAACATTACAGGAAGTGTGTTTGGCATGCATGCTTTAAATGATAAAATGCACTTCAGAATGAAGATTATTTGGACATGTTCTACTGCCAAACAGGGAAGTTCATTTACTTAACAACATGTCGTTAGAAACCTGTATGCTTGCTTGCTTCCCTGGAACACAGAAGGAGAATTTTTGAGGAATATACAGGTTGCTCCTTTTCGTGCAGTGAATGGGGATTAGCTATCAAGCTTCAAAAAGGAGGCCAAAGTATCATAGAAGTGATTCATATGATATTCCAAAGCCATATTACAGCTTTGTGTGAGGAGCAGACAGAAATTTAACTCCAATGGGCTGTTAACCGCTGTGATTGGATCATTAAGTCAGTGAGCTGAAATCAAGAACCACATTAGTCAAATTATTGAATGAATCATTCAAAGTGGTTTTATGAAATGGATCAACAGATTGATTGAAAAGATAGTGATTTCATTCGTAAGCCAGACATTTTCTCTAGGGAACTTTTGTAAACATGCTAAGGAGAGTCAGGATAGATGTCAATGACTACATACTTGTTCTGCTACCTGTCATATATAGTTTCAGAAGGCCTAGTTGTATGGGCCACTTTTATAGTACTTTATACTGCTTTTAAATTTTTTTTTTTTTAAGTAATTTTGGCTCTTGACCGCCCCAGTACTAGTTCACATTAATTATACTGAAAAGAGTGCCCAGGACATGTTTCATGGAAGAAAGTCAGTCATCTGGGTTTCTAAACATTGCCAGAAGTGTTATTTTTTGGGTTATTCTGCTAGGACACCTGTGTGGACTTTCATTTTCAGTAGTTGGAAAATGATTTAGTGAAGTGTGGTTCTAGTTTTAGTGAAAACAATGATATATTTTGTATCTAATAGAGTAAAATTAAAGGGGCCAAGTGTTTTTTGGCATCACTTTAGCATAATGCACCTCAGTATATTATCGGATGATGTTGTGGAAAATCACATGATTGATTTATCGGAGAACCTAAAACAATCTGATGACCTTTCAAAGATGATCCAGTCATATTTATCCTGACCGCAAGCTTTTTTGATGTTGGCATGACTTGGCATGACAACTAATGGTCTTGAAGGAATAATTCATCCATGGTCAACTTTGGAACACAATTATTCTGCAGAATTGGATGGGCCTGTTGAGTTCCAAATTCAACACTATAAAACTAAGACTGGTGCACTACATTCCCATGTACTTTCCAACTACGTTCCAATTCATAAGCTATATATGAAACTTGCAAACCTCAAAATAAGGTTTATTAAAACCCTTTTTTACTTTCATTGTGTTGAAATGAGTGCCTGGGACTTATGTAAAATGTCTTCTGTTATATGGAAGGGACATTTTTCCCCCCAGTGATACCATAGAAGAACCATTTTTGGTTCCCTAAAGAACCTTTCAGTGAGCAGTTCTTAAAATAACCATTTGTTTCTTAGCGTGAAGAACATTTTGATAATTGAAAGAACCTCGAACCTTTTGTCCAATGAAAAGATTCCATGGATGTTAAAAGTTCTTCATGGAGCTTTATTTTTTTAGAGTGAAGACAGTCATGCAGGATTGGATGAGCAAGCGATTAATTTTTGGGTTAAAATATTCCTGAGTAAAATGGGTTGTTTGGTGAGAAAAGTGCACTGTGGGACTTGATTTAATCTATTGTGAATTGATTGGATTGTGAAAGTGGGGGCTTGATTACATCACTCGAAAAGGTTAGTAGCTTCAGAGGCAGAGCACAATAATTTTTTGATTATTTTTAAATTTGAAATAATGTGTGCCTCTGAATCAGGAGTGTGTGTTAAGAAATAAAATAGACTTCATTCTTTATGAACGTTTGCGTCCCATTCAAAACCCTCACTAAAGGGTGCTACCCATGTTCCCCTAATTCTCTTTTTCCTGTCAGATCTCCAGGGCCTCAGTGACGCAAGCTGATTAAGTTAGTGGTGTGTGTGATAGTGGCAGAGATAGTGATACTATGAGCTGACCCCAGATCAGACAGAGCTGATAATCTTGCAGTTTCGCCTGATAGTTTTGGCACAGAGGTCTGTTTAAATTAAACACGTCTTTTCCCAATTTTTCCTCCATCACAAGAACCTGACAGACCGTCAGTAGTAGTCAGCAGTGTGAGCGGAGAGAGAGAATGTGTAAAGTGTATTCTGGCAGTGTTTGGCTGCTCTTTAGCCCACTGGCCACACAGGCCATTAGCCAGTGCTGTGAGCGTGATATCCTACCACGCTATTTTTAGAAGCTCACAGAGTTTGCAACTTGATCTGAATTGTCTTTGAGGCTCAAGGCTCACAGCGTGCTCTGCCCCACATTGGCTCAACACCTCGTAGACATCAGCGAGTGTTTTGGAGCGAACCGCTCCAGGGATCTGGCTTTAAAGTGATCTAGATAATCTGTAGTGTTAAAGCTCCAGTTGTAACGTCACAGAGATGAGGGAAATGTGACGTCAATCTCAAATTGAGGTGATGGTGCATCATCTGTGAATGGCGAATGTGCTGGTTTTGTTTAGAAAATTCACCCACCCATGTCTGACCCTTCACCCTGTAGCCTTCGCATAGTCACGCTGGAGGGGCAGTACCGCACAGATATTACAGTGCATTAGTAGGTGTTTACCCAACAGAATTTTGCTTTGAGACAAGACATCAGTCATCAATTACAAATAACTCTACAGTTGCATGACGCCAATTCCATCTCATTTATGCTGCAAGAATATAGTTCATACATACAGTGACTTGAATACACTTCTTCTCTGATGCACATTTTTAATTTCTGAATTGAAATTAATTTAAGAGCATAAATTCAAAAATGCCAGGGTGGTACTATACAACTGTCCTGATATCATAATAATAATAAAAAGCCTTTTTAGTACTGTCATAGATATATTTATTATTTCTTAGAAATATGTCATGTATATCATATCATATCATATGTGGCACTGGACCGCAAAATTGAGAATTTGAGAAATTCAAAATTGAGATTTATACATCATTTGAATTTATGATATGACAATATTTGGCTGAGATACAACTATTTGAAAATCTGGAATCTGAGGGTGTAAAAAAATCAAAATACTGAGAAAATCGCCTTTAAAGTTGTCCAAATGAAGTTCTTAGCAATGCATATTACTAATCAAAAATTAAGTTTTAATATATTTACGGTAGGAAATTTACAAAATATCTTAATGGAACATGATCTTTGGTTAATATCCTAATGATTTTTGGCATAAAAGAAAAATCAATAATTTTGACCCATACAATGTATTTTTGGCTATTGCTACAAATATACCCCAGTGACTTAAGACTGGTTTTATGGTCCAGGGTCACATATACACTGAACAAAATTATAAACACAACACTTTTGTTTTTGCCCCCATTTTTCATGAGCTGAACTCAAAGATCTAAGACTTTTTCTATGTACACAAAAGGCCTATTTCTCTCAAATATTGTTCACAAATCTGTCTAAATCTGTGTTAGTGAGCACTTCTCCTTTGCCGAGATAATCCATCCACCTCACAGGTGTGGCATATCAAGATATCGGCAGTTCTTAAAAGCCGAAGAATTCCAAAGGAACTCCGTTATTTTGACGGGAAAATACAACAAAGAATATCGTTTACATGTATTGCGTCAATTCTGCATGTTATGTAAGACCCTTGCTCTGTATCTTTCTTTGCGAGTTTGCGTGTGTGTGTGAGACAAAGTGACGCCGTGTCATGCGCCATCACACTAGAGTTTACGGCACATCAAATACAGGTACACTGCGCATCCATTCAGATGAACTGAAAAATAAAATTATAATAATTACAGTAACGCCGCATTTTATTGTCAGTAACGGTAACGGCGTTGTAACGGGGGAAACAGTAATTCGTTTGATTACTCGTTACTGAAAAAAATAACGCCGTTTATTTATAACGCCGTCATTCCCATCACTGGTTACGACGACGAACTGCAGTCAGGTCGAGACCCCGATGAGGACGACGAGCATGCAGATGAGCTTCCCTGAGACAGTTTCCGACAGTTTGTGCAGAAATTCTTTGGTTATGCAAACCGATTGTTGCAGCAGCTGTCCGGGTGGCTGGTCTCAGACGATCTTGGAGGTGAAGATGCTGGATGTGGAGGTCCTGGGCTGGTGTGGTTACATGTGGTCTGCGGTTGTGAGGCCGGTTGGATGTACTGCCAAATTCTCTGAAACGCCTTTGGAGACAGCTTATGGTAGAGAAATGAACATTCAATTCACGGGCAACAGCTCTGGTGGACATTCCTGCAGTCAGCATGCCAATTGCACGCTCTCTCAAAACTTGCGACATCTGTGGCATTGTGCTGTGTGATAAAACTGCACATTTTAGAGTGGCCTTTTATTGTGGCCAGCCTAAGGCACACCTGTGCAATAATCATGCTGTCTAATCAGCATCTTGATATGCCACACCTGTGAGGTGGATGGATCATCTCAGCAAAGGAGAAGTGCTCACTAACACAGATTTAGACAGATTTGTGAACAATATTTGAGAGAAATAGGCCTTTTGTGTACATAGAAAAAGTCTTAGATCTTTGAGTTCAGCTCATGAAAAATGGGGGCAAAAACAAAAGTGTTGCGTTTATAATTTTGTTCAGTGTAAATCAAGAAAGAATATAGGGAGGACTTCTGTTAAGGAGGTGCACATTTAAGGTGGTGCCATTTAATTGTAAAATGTCATGTGGTGCGACTTGCTAAAAACGCAATAATATATCTTATATTTGTTAAACAAATTGACCTAATAATATACTTATATTTACAGACTTGATGATTAAGATGTGCACATGTATTCACGGTATAAGGAAAATTGTATTTATTTATTTATTACTTTGTGGTTACGGCACATAACATTTTTAGGATTAAATTATTATTATTATTATTATTTTTTGAAAATAGTAAACAGACAAAAGTATAGTAAAATGCACACATGCACACACACGTGTGTGTGCACGAATAAATACAAGAGTTTGTTTTAAGAGCTTGGCTTTTTTTTTTTAATTTTTTTTTTTTATTGTGGACATCCTTATACACTATGTTGTTGACCTTTATGTGAGCAGTCAAGTTTCTCATGCAAACTTTCTGGTGAATTCACCATAAGTGTGTATGCAAGCAAACATGTTCCTACTCTCATTATAAGCTGTCAAATCTGGATTGCTCTTAAAGAGGGAGTGTGTGTATACAGTTACTTAATTAGCATAATGCACACCAAAACCATTTCCATACAAGGGATTTCCACATGACCTCTCCTGTACAGCCATTCAAAACTCTCTGCAAACAGGTTTTTGAACACTCCCTCCATCTGTCATTGGTTAAACAAGCAGATAGTCCACTCAAACCCACGCCACTTATGCAGTCAATGTTGCTGTGTCAGGCTAGTTGGAATTCTTAAATAAACAGAGCAATGTTTTTGATAGCAGCACAGAGTCACAGTGTTTACACTTTTTTCAGAGGAATCAGTCTAGCAATTCCATATTTATTGTTGTCTCTACGTATTTAACTGGATAAGATTAATTATTTTTATATTTAGGCCTAAATTTAGAAGCTGTCATGCACTGGTTTGTGTGTTACAGAAAAACTTTCTTCCTGGACACTTGTGAGTTTGCTGAGGGACTGAGTGTGGTTAGAGGGACCTGAGTTGACCTCAAGTTCAAACCTACAATTCACTTCTGCTTCTGTGGAAACAGTAGAGGATAAACAACTGCTATAAGGAACTAGACTAGACTACATTGTGATGTCACATTTTAGCCAGAAGGAACATTTATCTGATAATGCTCTTGAATTCTTCAGATTCTTTTTGACTATTTTTATAGAGACAGTGAGGGGAGGGGGGAGCAGGAAGTGAGATCACTGACTGACACTAGCTGGATACTAACTGAGCACCACAAGCGCTAGACAGGGGCATCGGAACAACCCGAAAAGTAGGTGGGGAGACGTTATAAATCTGACTTCACTAGTATGACACAAATGGAAATGTCTGGTTGCCTTGGATATTCATATGCGATACCATTTCAGAAAGGTCAGTCACTCAACGTTTTTGTAAAACATTGAATATTTTAATTCTATTTCTAATTATAGTTAATTCTATAAATTTAATTCCATTATCATTGATATTTAATACAATTTGAGGTCACACTTTATATTAGGTGGCCTTAACTACTATGTACTTACATCAAAAAATAAGTACAATGTACTTATTGTGTTCATATTGTATTACAAAACACTTCTGCTGCTATTGAGGTGGGATATGGGTAAGTTTAGGGACAGGTTAAGTGGTATGGGTAGGTTTCAGGGTGGGTTAAGGTGTAAGGGATGGGTCAACAGTGTAATTATAAATGTAATAACAGAAACTAATTACAGATGTAATTACATATAGGTATTTTTAAGAATATAAGTACAATGTAAGAACATGTATGTACATAATAAGTGCATTGTGTCAAATGATTAATTTAAATGTAAGTACATTGTAGTTAAGGCCACTTAATATAAAGTGGGACCCAATTTTATATATAATGTGTATATAAAATTGTATATATAATGTGTAATTTAAATATAAATAAATCACTTTTTCTTTACTTTTTTAATAGGCACAGCTTTGGTCATTAAAATTAATTGTGACATTCAGTTAACTCATATGAGAAGGCAATATTTTGATAGGTGAGTGTTAATAGTATGATTTCCATGTGGTGCACGTTCATTTACCCTGCAGCAAAACCAACCTGTTGGCAGAGGCTTCTGCTTGATTGTGCAGTGGTGCATCAAGGAAACACGGTTGTGCTTCTGTGTTTACCATATTTTATGAGCTCGATGAATGTGTATTGTTTGATGTTAATGAATGAGTCAGTGGATTAAACTTCTCAGTTTGTATGGATTGCCTTTGTGAACTTTGGGTTGCATGAACTTTCAATGAATGGACAGAAAACAGGTTCCAGTAAAAACATCTTCATGTTTTGAAGAACTTTACTTACCCTCAGACCATCCAAGATGTAGGTGAGTTTGTTTCTTCATCAGAACAGATTTGGTGAAATTTAGCATTCCATCACTTGCTCACCAATGGGTCCTCTGCAGTGAATGGGTGCCGTCAGAATGAGAGTCCAAACTACTGATAAAACATCACAATAATCCAGAAGTATACAAGACATTTTTGTTTACAACGGTTTTGGACTTGATCTGTGCATATTTTTCACTGGAGAAAGCGATGTAATGGATAGAGCTGGAAGTAACAGTTTGAAGTTTTTGCTTCGAAGCATGTAGCCTTTCACTTCACAAGATATTAACTGATGAACTGGTGTCATGTGGATTACTTCTGGATTAACTGTGTGATGTTTTTATCAGCTGTCTGGACTCTTATTCTGACGGCACCCATTCACTGCAGAGGATTCATTTGTGAACAAGTGATGTAATGCAAAATTTCTCCAAATCTTTTATGTTGAACAAACAAAGTCATCTACATCTTGGATAGCCTGAGGGTGAATAAATATTTCGATGATTTTCATTTTTGGGTGAACTATCTGTTTAAGCATTGATGGTATGCCTAATAAACCTTTTTGATCTTACGTTGCTGACCCATGCCCTATTCTAATACCACTTAATTTCCCCCCGCTGCAGAACCAGAGTGGACCTCTTCATGCTGGCCTGTGCAAACGTTTTACAGCCTAACATACGGCCTCTCACCTGAGACTGTGTGATGCTACACTTCAGATCACCTCTGCTAAGGGACAGCGTTTGTCCCTGTGCTACCATCTGCTTTCATGTTGTTTGAAGAGTAGTGCATCCTCTCAGGCACACAGACAGGCGTCCAGGGAAGGCATATTCACATCGGGGATATTAAAAACAAGAACCACCGCAGGTCTGTGTTATGTCATAAAACCATGAACGCACCACCACAGTATCACCTGGTCATAAAAGCAAAGATGGTTTTACGAGGCCACGACGTAAACCATCTTATCAGAGGTCAGGCAGGAGGAAGGTGAAATGTTTCATCAGTTGTAGATCTGTGTTTTGGGTCTATTAAAGGCCGTTTGTAGTGCGTTGGAAGGACAGTAAGATCCAGTGTTTGGAACAAAGTGTTTCTTATCTGGTCAGGTGATCTGAGCTTCCAGATGAGTTACAAGTCACTGTGCTAAGGTGAGCTATGAAAGAATAATGTGATATCGAGAAGCTTTCAGCGCACTGAAAACAACAGCACCCAGCTGTGAGGCTCAGAACACGCCACAGTCAACACGAGCCTTTTTTCCTTTAGTACAAACTCTTTGGCTGAATCAAGCTAGAACTTTGCCCTACATTTAAGGTGGAATGGAAATTACTCTGTGTGTACAAGATTCCTGTTGAGTTTGTTCCTCCAGCGCTGCAGTTGGCTGGATGGCAGAGTGTGTGTATACCGACTTAATTTAAAACTTAAATATTTAGCTTTATGCGCCAGTGATGAAGTGCAGTTTCTCTCATAAGAGAAAATTTACTGTATTCTTTCCCCTGTAATGATGATTGTTGGTACTCATGGAGTTAATTTTGATTTTCAAAGAACTGGAATTGCGCAATGGTTAAAAGTCTTGGTGTGTGCAATGCAAAAATGAGGTAGTACTTTAACAAAAATATGCATTTTAAATATGCAACATTCATTTCCAATTGACCAAAATTCATCAAATTTGATGTAATCATGTGAAAACAGCTTGCAATTCACAACATATTAATAATAATAAAACAACTGGATGGATGATGTTAGATGGAAGAGATTTGTTGATATTTGGTCAGTGACATGACGCTTTTTTTTTTTTCGCGGATCTATTCATTTGTATTAAAAATGCATTAAAACTACACTCAGTGACTCTTTTATGATAAACATATTTTTAATGGCTGAAATACTTTTTTTTTCAGGCATAAACTATCTGAAAGCTCAATGCATAAAAAAAGCCTTGTTAAAAATTTCTTAAAGAAGTGTTTAAATAATATAAACTTTTTTTTTTTTTTTTTGCAAATTAAAATAATGTGGTACAACTAATTTGCATAAATGATGCAGGGAAAAAAAAGCATAAAACAGGAAATTATATCATAGAGAGGAACTGCTTCTAAAATCTCAGATCTAAAATATCAGATAATTATATCAGATAATTTGAGCTTTTATGTTGTAAAATATTATGTAGTGTGACTCAATCAAAAATTTGTAAAAATATACATATTAGCTTCCCCATTAGCTATAAATCTTTTTAAAGACTTTCTTTCTTTCTTTCTTTCTTTCTTTCTTTCTTTAAATCCTTGACACTCTTATGTGTTATTGACCCAATTACTGTTGCATTTTTTTTTTTTTTTTTTTGTGATTGAAACAAAGCATATTTAGCATATCTAGAGACCAGAATATCATACAAACTTGGCAGTTGGTTCTTTTGACCCCCAGAAACATCCTGGCACTGTGGCAGCGACCTTTGCACAGGCAAACAACACTCACATTTTCTTCATCAGAAGTACAAATCTAGTTTTCACTTGCATGTCTCATTTTCCTACATCTCTCTCTCTCTCTCTCTCTCTCTCTTTTTTTTTTTTTTTTTTTTTTTCCTGATGAACACTAGATCTACAGAACAGAGACTGTACCTCCATGTCTCTCTCTCTCCATCTCACTCTCACCATCTCCTGTCTGTTTGTGCTGCGGCTGCAATTTGCTCTTTTTTCCTTGCTCTAGTTGGCTGATGGCCCAGAGTGTGTTGGAAAAGATACAACCCTTGACCCCCGTGCAAAGTGAGCCGAGCTCTTCCCTGTCTTTACAGAGAGAGAATGAAATGGAGAAAGAGACTGCAGAGCTCACCGAGGGACTGCACACACTGCTGGTCTGTGGCCATGACAATCTGTTTATGCTGTATGTATTGCCCGCCCTCTGTCGCTCTCTCCCTCCCTCTCTCTCTCTGTTTTTCAGTTCTCTTGGGGGGTCACATGGTATGTGCTCCAAGAAACTCTGTTCCACGATGTGATCATTCTGTATACACCCAAACCATGCGTAGATGTTTACCTCTCACACTTTGTATTCATTTTTGCATATGGGTAAGAAAAAAAATATCCTTACCAGGCCAATGCAGCAACGCTGGCTCAACCAGTGGATCTGTTCGTCTGTCCAGTAACAGATAGGGGGAGTGTTTGGTACACACAAAAACATTATATGGCCAATTTTGGCAATTCCATTTGGTGGCATTAGTGAAAGGGAATCACATTAATTATTTTACACAGCTGTAAAAATAATCAGTTTATGTTTTCCGCACTGTTTCTCACAGAATGAACAAAAGAACTAATTATATAACATTTTAATTTATATGCACTAATATACTTAAAATGACATTATTAGTTATGCACATATTTTTGTATTCTATGTGAAAAGAAATACGTAGTTGAATCAGATTTTTGGAATCTTAACAGACTTAAAATACTCACATTATTTAATTACACAGTCTTTCTGAAATTTATTGGACAAATAAAAAGCCTATTAAAGCTATTGTGATATTTACATTGTTGCGTAATTTTATATTTTTGGTTCATTTTATCTGGCTGATTGCAATTACTTTGGAAATATAATGTGAATATTTCACTGGCTGTATTTGCAAACTGTCATGTTTAGTTGCATGATGAACACAAACCTCTTTGCTGACTCAATTCACGCATACACTTAGAGAAAAAACATGGTTTCCACGATCATGGTAAATCTGGAAAAATCATGGAATTTTTAAGTGTTGTTTTGTAGGCATGGAAAGTAATAATTTAAAAGCCATGAAAAAACATGGAACTTTCAATAATGAACATACAATGCATTCCTAAAAAAATATATTTGGCTAAATATTGCTAAAATGTGTGTGCTAAAATTGTTTGCAGGTCATAGGGATGTCAAATTTGGGAGTGAACCAGTCTTTTCCGTCAGTTCTTTTTTAATGAATTAGGTTCACAAATGAATTACAGTGATTCATTGGAATAAATTAGTGGGAATTTGAAAACATATGGGTTTGAAACAAGAAAATAGGGTCCCACTTTATATTAGGTGGCCTTAACTACTGTGTACTTGCATTACATACACTTACATTTACTAAGTTAATCATTTGGTACAATGCACTTATTGTGTACATACATCTTTTTACATTGTACTTATATTTTTAAAAATACATTTATGTAATTACTTCTGTAATGAATTTCTGTAAATACATTTATAATTACACTGTTGACCCATCCCTTACACCATAACCCACCCTTAAACCTACCCATTCCACCAAACCTGTCCCTAACCTTACCCATATCCACCTCAATAGCAGCAAAAGTGTTTTGCAATACAATATGACCACAATAAGTACATTGTACTTATTTTTTGAAGTACATAGTATTTGAGGCCACCTAATATAAAGTGTGACCTCAAATAGTTTTTCTAGTTTTCTGAGGAACAATAATTTCACAGAAATTTAACAGTAATTTTATGTTTTTGGTTAATTTTATCCTGCTGATTGCAATTACATTGCAAATATAATGTGAATGTTTGTGAATATTTCACTTAGCGTTTTTGCAAAATGTCAACACAAAGCTCTTTGCTGACTTAATGCACACATACACTTTTCCGCAAATACACGGTTTCCAAAATCGTGGAAAATCTGGAAATATCGTGGAGTTTTAAAGTGGTGTTTTGCAGGCATGGAAAAGTCATAGAAAGTAATAAAAACTTGGAAAAAAGCCATGGAAATTTCTGTAATGAACATAAATACATTCCTAAAAATTAGCTGGCTAAATATTGCTAAAAAATATGTGTGCTAAAATTGTTTGCAGGTCACAGGGATGTCAAATTTTTGAGTAAAGCAGTCTTTTCCATCAGTTCTTTTTTTAATTAATTAGGTTCACAAATGAATTCCAATGATTCATTGGAATAAATGAGTGAGAATTTGAATAATTTAAAGAAATCCTTATCCAGTAAAGGCAAAATTACAAAAAAAAAAAAAATCTTGTTGTTTCTATCCCATATGCTTTTTTTCTATTTTTTTGAGGAACACAAAAGCTGCTTTATGCAGTTCATGCAAAAACAGTTCATAGTGATCAAAATTGTATATTATAACTCTATACTGTACACTATAAAAAAGGTGCATATGAACCAAAATATGGTGCTATTAGATGTGTCATGCCAGCTTAGACATCATAATGTTGATGTGCAAAAACCAGACTTTTCTTGTCATTATCGTTGAAAGAAAAAGTGTTGCTTAAAACATGATGCTTTTATATTCCACAACAACAACAAAAAGCATACAGGTTTGGGTCGACATGAGGGTGTGTAAACGATAACAGAATTTTCATTTTTGAGCGAACTATTCCTTTAACAGTTTCTCAGGCTGTATCTGTGAGGGTGTGTATATTGGCTTCTTTGCCTTTGATTGCCTCACTCCTCCTCCTTTGTTTCCCTTCTTCAGTCGGCTGCAGTCTGTCCTCCCTTCCTCTTAAATAAACAGTATTCTTTCACTTTGTTGTGGCATTGTTTCTTGGCACAGGGGCACGGGCAGTGTTTTCAAACAAGCCCAGCTGCGAGATCATTTCCCCCTGACTGCGTCCGTTCTCGGTCTCTCTGTTTGTTGTTGTGTCATCATCATCCAGCCCGCTTTAGGCCTCGCGTTCTTCACTCTTCTCTCACGCTGCTTTCATTTGCCAAGACCCGTGTCATGCGTAGTTGCCACAGCAACCTGCCTAAACCCCCAACAGGCTGATTTTTGGCTTTCACCTGTGCGAAGTCCCACAATGCACTGCACCTAGAACAAGTCAGCATACACATTAGTCTCTAAAGTGTCTTTTAGATCTTCTTTCTCTTTTTTTTGTTTTGTAAATGCCAATCATGTTTATTACAACATGATTACGAGTAGTTTGCATTTGCAAATATCCTGGCATGAGGCGTACATATCCAACTGATTCTCAGAAACTGGAAGAGAAGCTTTCTGTAATTATAGATAATTACCAAATTGGCTTTTGAGAAAAGTAATCACCTGACGCTGAATAAGAAGTTTGAAAGTGATTATAATTTGTCGTGAGTTGTTGTTGATTATGTTATTTATCAAAGTTGTTCAGCAGGGTGTCTTGGATGTTCAGTACACACTTTCAGTCTCCTCGAAGGCCAGAAGCATTATTTACAGAGGTATGCAAATGCAGATGTGACTCTTAGTGTTTGGTCTATGTATTCCAAGTACCGTTTTCTGGAGTAGTTTTATAGTATCTGTCTTCCTCCATAATACTTTAAATAAATAGCTCACCTGAAAATCAATATTTCGAGGGGTGAGAACCAGAAGGGCATATTTTTGGTGAAATAGAGTTATATCAAATGAAAGCTCTTAATAAGCTCTGGCAAAAGTACTGTCATCCATGAGTGTACAATTTTTTTTTTTTTTATATAAACAATTGAAATCAGTACACAAAATCAGATCAAACTATGGTAAAATTTTTGTTTTGGCTCTCCTGTAAAGTTGGTGAAATGTCACTTATGCCTTTTTGGTTCTCACCCCTCGATTTGCTAAAAGTTTACCCACTCTCTGGTCATCCAAGGATTAAATGAGTTGTTTCTTAAGTAGAACAGATTTGGAGAAATTCAGCATTACATCGCTTGATCACGAATAGATCCTCTGCACTGAATGGGTGCCATCAGAATGAGAGTCCAAACAGATGATAATAACACCACAAGTAATTTACATGACTCCATCAATTAACTTTTTAACTGCATGTTTGTAATAAACAAATCCATCATTAAGAAATTAACTTCGGACTGTTCCTTCTGGCTAAGATATGAGTCCTCTATCCATAATATGGCTTTCTCCAGTGAAAAAGTAATCAGGAGTGAAATACTGTATGCACGGATCAAGCAGAGTTTACAAGCGAAAACAGTTCTAAATAAATATGTTAGGTGAATTTTGATGTGAGAGGACAACAGAGGATGGACTTTTTCACTAGACGAAGCATTATTATGGATTATGGACTAGTATTTTGGCCAGAAGCTACATTTTGAAGTTAAAGGTGCAATAGGACATCTTGAAAAATACTAACTTTAGCCTGATAGCACTGAAAGTGAACGTCCCACCCTCCCTGCAAATCGCCACGCACCCTGAACGCATATACGCACGCAGATCAGACGATCAGAGAAAACAGTACTACAATACATCATGTGTCATTCACAGATAAGAAAACTTTCGGAATGAGCATTTTGATTGGACGAATATTTCTTGGCCTTTCACAGAATATGTAAATACATACATTTAGTCCACTTAACTTAATGATTGCTATCAGAATGTGAAGAGATTTTCAACTAGCATAACAAAAAAATGTTCCTGAAGACAATCACCTGTTGCACCTTTAAAATGTCTTGATGGATTTGTTTCTTACAAGCACGCAGCCTTTCACTTCACAAGACGTTATTTGATGGACTGGAGTGGTGTGGATTACTTGTGGATTGTTGTGATGTTTTTATCAGCTGTTTTGACTTTCATTCTGACGGCACCCATTCACTGCAGAGGATCCATTGGTGAGCAAGTGATGTAACGTTTAATTTCTGGGAGATCTTGGGTGACCTGAGGATGAGCAAATTTTCAGCAGATTTCTGTTTTTGGACGAACTATGTCTTTAATGTGACTGGGTGCGCCATGTTGCCGTAAAGTATTAATATTTCAATGTGAGACCATATTTGTTCATGGTTGTGAATGTGATGTCACAAGATCTTAGTTTAAATCAATCGTTTTTGAATTTGCAAGAGAAGAGATCTTTAAGAGTATGTCTGCGGTCCATCAAGCTCCTTTATTTCAAAAGAACAAGCAAGGAGAATACAGTTTAAAGGGAATTACCGTATTGATGTGTATCTAATCTATTCACAATCAGAAATGTGGTGTTCAAGACTGTGACAGACCTTTTTCTCATGATTGCTCTGTTTTAGAGCTTTTCCCTTTCATTTTAGACAGGAAGATAGAGGTGATGATCATATGGCAAACAAATCTTCTTGTCACCCTTTTTATTTTTTCATGTGCCAAGCACATTACAAATGTTTAATGTAACAAATAAATCTTATTACCAACTGTTTTTTTTTTTTTTTGACTTTGACATGAAAATTTTGCATGTGGCCAGAGAGCATGTGGAGCTGGCCTACTGACAGCTGTTAAATACATTATTGCAATACTAACATTACAATATTTTATTACATTTTAAAGGGATAATTCACCCAAAAATGAACATTTTGTCATTAATTCATCACCCTCATGTCGTTCCAAACCCGTAAGACCTTTGTTCATCTTCGGAACACAAATGAAAATATTTTTGATGAAATCCGAGAGCTTTCTGTCCCTGCATAGACAGCAACGGAACTACCACATTCAAGGTCCAGAAACGTAGTAAGGACATCGATAAAATAATCCATGTGACATCAGTGGTTCAAATGTAATTTGATAAAGCTACGAGAATACTTATTGTGTGCAGAGAAAACGAAAACAATTACTTTATTTAACAATTTCTTCTCTTGCGTGTCAGTCTTCGACAGGCGTTCACGAGAGTACCTCGATGCATGCGTGTGCATTCCTCTACTTGTAAACAAGGCATGTGTGGTACTGTCATGAACAAAAGTCTTACATGTTTGGAACGACATGAGGGTGAGTAATTATAATGACAGAATTTTAATTTTTGGGTGAACAATCCATTTAAACCCTTGACCACGAATGATTGGAAAAATCATTGGAATTCATTGGTCAAAAAACTGTATCTGTATCATCAAACCCATTTCAACCAAAAAATCATGCAGATTAGATTTTTCGGATGGCTTTCTGTGACGCATCAGCAAGGCTTCGGACAGTGAAATATTCAGAAGAAAATTAGATCAGTGTGAATGAGCGAGTTGTTGACGCACGCAGCCTGCAGTTGGCGTCCCGAAGTCTCAGCACTCCCAAAATGCACTAAGCCTCTCCTGGAGGACTGGAGAAAAGGGTCCGGTCACACACACGCTCTCACCTGCAGTCCTGGCGGGTCCCTGTAGCTGCCGTCTTACACATATGACGGTTGCACTCTCGTAACCTTTTGTTCTCCTCGAAACTGCACTGCACTCACTCCCACGACAACAGGCTACTGAAAAACAAATGGCCTGTTGCAGTGGAGGAACAATGGACTGACTGAAGAGGGAAGGCACACAGCTGGACAGAGAGAGACTGAGAGAGAAAATGACTAGATAGACACTCTGACAGTGGGAAGTTTCTAGGTAAACCCTCTATTGTGATGAAAACAGGATTTTACAATCTTACCCTTTTTTGCTAAATGCCAGACTGGGAGTGTTCAGCTCCATTATTTTCCATATTTACTCATCTGCTAGTTATGCAACATTAATTTTTAAGGCCAACGTGCACAAAAGCGTTTATTAGATGGATTGTTCAAACATGATCCAGCAGGAAAGAGATTTCTGTGACCTACTGACCTCTAATACCTCTTTATCTAAGCAGTCAGATTTCTCATCATCCCTTGCTAAAGGTACTACACTTCTCCATGGAAGACTTTCCACCTCTGTGCGAGGGTGTTGCTGTGTGATTGCTATGGAGTTTTGTGTGGTTTCTAAGATGTTCAAACTTTGTCAGTAACTAAACAAAATAATCAATAGAAGGTAAATCAAATGCTAAATGTATGTGAAACTAAAGACTGAAATAAATTAAACAACAAATTTTGTACTTTCTTATCATTTTCATCTCTGATCTGTGTCAGTGTGGCGTAACACATCCTACCTGGAGATGACGATAGACTTTAATCCAGTGATTCTGTTGAAAATGCACTCAATCCAGTAAACTGCCCCCGTTTTGTGGCTGACAGGCTGCAAACTGCCTACAAATCGAACAGCCAAGCAAGACTTTGTCCTGCCTCCAATAACACAGTCTTTTCTAGAATGGGTGAATGATGTCATGTAAAATGTGACCCCCAACCCCCCGTCAAATCACAGAAATATGTAAAATCTTATCCCCATTGGGCCCTAAAACATTTCCAATGGCTGTTTTGTAGGGAAATATGGTTTTGCATTACAATGAATGGCAACAGAGTGGATTTAAAACTTCCTCTGGCATGTTTTGCCAGTCCTAAATGTAAATATCCTTTTTTATTTTAGATAATTCTATTCTGTTGTTGATTGTTCATCTCATTTCTTATCTTGACTGCAAACACTGAAACTAAATTTAGAATCAGAATCAGAATGAGCTTTATTGGCCAGGTATGTTTACATATACGAGGAATTTGTTATAGTGACAGAAGCTCAACAGTGCAACAGAAAGACAGCAACAGGACAGGACACAGATAATAAAACAATATTATACAAATAGGCAATGTACAAAATAGCAAAAACGCAATATATAAAATAGACAATTATGTGTGTACAGGTCTGATATTTGCAAATTTGAAATGGGAAAAAAAATAAGTATGTGTGGTGAATAAATAATGTATAATAGTGTTGTGTGTTCCACGTTTAATGTCAAGTGTTCATGAGATGGATTGCCTGAGGGAAGAAACTGTTCCTGTGTCTGGCCATTCTGGTGCTCAGAGCTCTGTAGCGTCGACCAGACGGCAACAGTTCAAAGAGGGAGTGTGCTGGATGTGAGGGGTCCAGAGTGATTTTGCCAGCCCTTTTGCTCACTCTGGATAAGTACAGTTCTTGGAGAATGGGAACGGTTGTACCAATGATTTGCTCAGCAGTCCGGACTACCCTCTGTAGTCTTCTGAGGTCAGATTTGGTAGCTGAGCTGAACCAGACAGTTATTGAAGTGCAGAGGACAGATTCAATGATGGCAGAGTAGAACTGTTTCAGCAGCTCCTGTGGCAGGTTGAACTTCCTCAGCTGGTGAAGTACAGCCTTCTCGGGCCTTTTTCACAATAGACTACGTATTGTCCCACTCTGTAGTCCTGAGAAATTGTAAGTTCAGGAATTGAATGACTCTACTGCAGTCACAGTGCTGTTCATGATGGTGAATGGGGTTTCTCCTGAAGTCCACGATCATCTCCACAGTTTTGAGCGTGTTAAGCTCCAGGTTGTTAAGACTGCACCAGACAGCCAGTTCTCAACTCCTGTCTGTAAGCACTGCCACCGTCCCGGATGAGGCCGATCATTGTGGTGTCGTCTGCAAACTTCAGGAGCTTGACATAGGGGTCTTTTAGATGTGCAGTTGTTGGTGTAGAGGGAGAAGAGCAGTGGGGAGAGAATGCAGCCCTGAGGAGCTCCAGTGCTGATGGTGCGGGTGCTGGATGAGAATCCCTTTCTCCCCCAGCCCCTACTCAGGTTGCTGCCCCTGGGCCCTGTCAGAAGCAGGATCCACTGACAGACGGAGGTGACGGAGAGCTGAGTTATGCCTTCATTCTGAAGGGTGTCCGGGATGATGGTTAAAAGCGAGCTGAAGTTCACAAAAAGGATCCCCTACATAAGTCCCTGGTCTGTCTAGATGCCGCAGATGAAGTGCAGTCCCATGCTGGGATCAGACTATCCACAGACCTGTTTGCTCTGTAGGCAAACTGTAAACCAGTAAGGGTCCAGGAGGCCTTCAGATAAGCCAAAACTAGCCTTTTCAAATGATTTCAGGCTGCTAGATGTTAGATTACAGTCTGTAGTCATTAAGTCCAGTAATTTTGCTCTTTGTGGACGGGATGATGGTGGAGCTGCGAAGCATGAGGGACTTCTCAAGACATTCAGCGATCTGTTGAATATCTGTGCAGATGTAAAATAGCCACTGTGCCACAGGTTTTAGGCAGGCTGGTGACACACCGTCTGGGCCTGGTGCTTCCTCTTTGTTCTTTCTGAAGACCCATGCATCATCTTCACTGATCTGAATTGCAGGTGTGGGAGAGGGGTAGTTGCTGGAGGTTGCTAATGGCTGTGTGGAGAGGTGTTCAGGGCGGGTGTGGGGTGTTTTTTCAAACCTGCAGTAGAACTCATTCAGGTCGTCTGCTAGTTGTTGATTCTCCAGAGTGCTGGGGGATGGTGTCTTGTAACTGGTGATATCTTTCATACCTTTCTACACTGAAGCAGAATCACTGGAAGAGAATTTGTTCCTTAGCTTGCCAGAATAATTCCTCTTTGCCTCTCTGATCTCCTTTTCCAGTGTGTATTTGGCCTGTTAATACAAGACTTTATCCCCCTTTTTGTAAGCATTTTCTTTGGCCTGACAGAGCTGTCTGAGTTTTGCAGTGAACCATGGTTTGTCATTGTTGTAAGTTAGATGAGTCTTGGTAGGAATGCACATATCCTCACAGAAACTGATATAAGATGTTACAGTCTCTGTGAGCTCGTCCAGATTGTTTGCAGCAGCTTCGAAAACAGTCCAATCAGTAAGGTCGAAACAGGCTTGTAAAACCCGCTCTGTTTCATTAGCCCATTGGTCACGATGGTCAGATAAACAACTCCATGTCTAACCACCCACTATTCGATTAGTAAAGTGGACTAGTTTAGCTGTTCGTACAGAATTAATTGCACAATTAAAAAAAAAAAAAAAAAAGAAAAAAAAAAAGAATTATTTATTTGCCGTTTTAGAGGAAAATTAGAGTGTGTATTTTTGCATATCCCTACTGAATGGTCGTCATTTACTCTGCCTCATGTTTTTCCAAACATTTCCATTTATTTCTTCTAGTAGAATACAAAGGAGAAATTTAAAAAAGGGCTTGTTGCTTTTTTCCATTCAGTTATGAATCAGATCAATAAGAAGTGGTTCACAGAACTTGTTTAAATGATTCATTCACAATTTGTATTTTATTTTATTTTAATAAAATGGTTCACAGAACTTGTTTAAATGATTCATTCACAATTTTATTTATTTTTTAGTTTTATTTATATATTTATTTAATTTTATTTTTGCGTTTGTCTTTGCCTTAGTGAAAATAAGAGGAAAAATTTTGAAACCGTATTTTTGAAGATACTTATCCAAAATATATAAAAATTAAAAATCATTCTGTTCATGAGATAAATAATAAATCTCAATCATTGCATTGTTGAATCTAACTGAAACTAAACTGATTTTACAGCAAAATTACTATTTAAAAAAACAAAACAAAATTGAAAAAGCAAAATTAACCTTAGGCCTAAACTCAAGTCTCTTGGTTGCTAGATATGCTATGCCAATTTCTTTGTCCCTTACGAAAAATGCACATCCAATCACTCTTCTCAACAGGTCATATGATTACAAAGTTTATTACATAGAGTTCAACATTTGACGAAACCCCAAATCCTAAGTATGAGCAGTAGTAATTGTAATGCTCGCCTCAGCAAGCCCCGCCAACAAGTCCTTTGTGTATCATTTATAGAGTTGTCAAACATAATTGATGCTCAGTCAAATGTCAAATGCGATCCTACAGGCAGCATGAATAATGGGTTTGAACATGGTTTAAAACGTGTTTAATGGCTCCCTCTTCACACACTTCATTAGGGAATGAGCGGAACACATACCGAGACAGAAATAGAGAGCGACGGGGAGGGGGAAGTGTTCAGACGGTGTGAAGTAGTCCCCGCTGCAGAGGAAGGGAAGAAATTAAGGAAAGCGAGAAAGTGTGTTAGTCACCGTTTGTGTGTGAGAGAATGGCCGCATTACTCAGACGTAGAATGAAAGCATGTTTGACTCAAGTATTGGTGGTTTCAGCTGACGTGTGGGAAATTGGGTTTCGGCTTGGCAAGTTTCATGTTCAAACAAGACACGATCTCGACTTCTAACAATTATGCCTCTCTGTCTTTCTCTCGTTCTGATGAGTAGCTGTTCTGGCGAACGCTGAGTCATCAGTCGTAATCTGGGTGTGGGGCGATATTTTATACGGTAGTGCCATTAGCATGCTCAATCCTGAGTAATTCGCTTCAGTTACAGTTTTTTTTTTTTTTTTCCAAAGAAATCAAAGTGAAAATCATCATTAACTCTCACTCATTTTGTTCATATTAAATTTAAAAAAATTCCAACAAGTTTCCAGTTGTTTATATCGATTTCATCTGTAGAATACAAAAGGAGACATTTTGAAAAATGTGCTGGTGCTGAATGGGTTCAGGATGTGAAAGCACGATAAAAGTATCTTTACGCATAGTATTTTTATAGGTTTTTCATCTGTAGAGTACAAAAGGAGACATTTTGAAAAAATGTGCTGGTCGCTTCTTAATGTAATTATGATTTGTTTTTATTTTTTGAGTTGCTTCAGGATGCAAAAGCACCATAAAAGTATGACGCAAGTTTCTTTGCGCATATTATTTATATTAAATATTTCTTCTGAAGCTGTAAGATAAGTTTGTATAAGAAACATGCCAAATTTTGTGTTAGGTATATCTTGAATCATTCTTTTGAGTCAAATCAGTATGAAATGGTTCGAAGTTCAGGGGATTTTGTCCACAGAATGATAAGAGCACACATTTTAACCTATTAATTTATTATTTAACACTCAGCATTTAACTTTAGCGCTGCAAGCAACGCATACAGCGCCAGACATGACATATTTTCTGGTAGGCAAAACAAGTATTTTAAAGGAATTCCTTAGCTTATTACCGTTACCGTGGCAACCAACAACAGCACAGCTTAACCCTCCGCACATTTTTATATTTAGTTATATTGAAAAAGTTTCAATTCAGTCGATCTTTTTTCCCCCGTTTTAACATGGATTTGTATGGAGACCTGTCGCAGCTGTCGGGCAAGATGACGGATAGCAGCGGCGGCACATAATCTCTACGTTCTGATTGGTCAGATCGCCTGTCAATCAAGCTCTTTGCGAACGGTCAATTGCAGGGAAAATATATAGAGGATTTTGAAAATGTTTTCTTTTTTCGCACATTCCTAGCTAAAATATGTTAAGATAAAATATTAATGCATTCATGAAATAAATACTAATCTCAAAAATTCTTGTTCTCGAGGTCAACCAGCTGACTCAGCGATTGACAAGTGTGCCTATCAGTGAACAAAAACATTTATTTTGGTGTTTTAATCAAAGAAAGAAAGATTTCTTGACAGAATCTTCATTTTTGGGTGCCTTAACAAATTTCCACACCCAAATTTTTGACTCGGAATCATAGACTGAAATAATTTGATGTGACCTTTGTAAAAAAAAAATAGGTCAGCTTCATAATAATCCTAAGATCAGATCACCATTTCTGGGCTTGGCCGAGTGTAAAAGGCCTGAAGTGGAAAGACCTGATTGGCGGCAGTGAATGCTCACTTGTGACCTGGACATTATTATGGGCTTTTAAATGCCGGTAGCAGGTGAATGATTAGAGCTTTCAGCGTGGCTGTCGACTTGAGTGTGTTTAACTTTCCTTTATAGCGCTCAGTAGCATGAGCAAAGGTCTTGCCATCAGGTGATGGAGTGGGATTAAAAGTTCAGTGCCGCTGACCCTTTGAACTCTGTGCCAAATAGGAGACAGTTGACAACGTATGTGTACATAAACTTTCGTCACGCTGACTAGGCTTTGTCTGTGATTTGCATTGATTATATGAAGTGTGTGAGTAACAGTCCTGACGGAATCTGTTTATTTGCGCAAAACCTGCGGTTTATTTGTGGGAAGCAAAACGGTTTACAGAAAATAGTTGGCAGAAGTTTATCAAGGACATTTACCGGAAAATCATTGTTTTGTTTGTTTTTCAACAGCCTTGTTAATGCCTGAAATCATTTTGTGTTTTCATTTTTATTTGATTTATTTATATATGATTTATTTATTTGCAGTGTTGTTTTTTTTTAATTGTAATTATTTTTTGTGCATCTCATTTTTTTCAAATTCTTATTTGAACTATAAGGATTTGTAAAGCTGTAAACAGAGCAAAGATTTTTGGAGTGCGTTTTATAAGAAAATACTGTAATTTGTAATTAGTTGTGAAACATTCTAGCAATTTCTGAGTGAAAATAGTTTTTGCACCAAATTTATTTCAGTGTATAATATTATGTGTATTCATAACAAACACACCTGGTCTTAATGTACACTATTTATTGGCCAAAAAAAAAAAGTTTATATGATTGTTGAATGGAGTTGGCCTCAAAAACTACTTCAGTGTCTGATTACATTTATGTCTTCAAAATTCTTACATATAATAGTATATAACAGAAGTTATATATTTGTGTATTATATGTTGTCACAGTTTTCTTTTTTTTTGGGTTTGCTTATGTTTTGCAACTGCTCAGCATACTAGCATACCGCTAGCCGATTAGCCTGCCGTCGTAGCCTCCTGTATATCTTATTAAAATATTCAGTTATACATGTTCGTACATATTATATGTTTTGGAGTGATCAGAAATGACAAACAATGACTCCACGTGACACGATTGTATATTTCATGACACTTTTTCATGATTGAATCAGTTCCTGATTGTTCAAATCAAGTCCCAGCCTTCATTTTGTGTTGTTGTTGAACATTAAATTTCACATATTGTGGAAGCAAAAATGTGTTGCAAATATAATTTCAGGTTGACAAAAAAATATTATTCAAATTCATAGTATTATGTGTGGATCTGCTCTCTAGACATTAGTATAGGCTAAGCCTTTCAATAAACACATATCAGTTCACAACGTGCTGCTGAAAAGAACGTCAATGCATCATCGTAGGCCCAATCAATATAAGTTTGTCTTCCGACTGGAGAACAACTCTCATCTCGCGCCATTTTCTCAACCGAATTAAACCCGGCAGCAACGTTGACAAGGTTAAGTTGCAAAAGTCAAAGAGCTTGTTGTTTTGGAAACAAACAATTTGGTCCGCCAGAGAGACCGAGTCTAAGTGGACAGCTTGGGACAGAGACGGCCATCAGACCCTTTCATTCTTCATCTCTCTCTCTCTCTCTCTCTCTCTCTCTCTCTCTCTCTCTCTCTCTTCTTTCACCCCTCCCCACATTTCCACTGGCGCCGCGCTCAAATGTAGTTTGTTAAGCCGGGGCCGATGTCATAAAGCCTTCACTGTGTGTGTGTCTGTGTGTGTGCTGTTAACGTTTAACTCCTCTGTCACACACTTTGGTCACAGTATTGACCCTGTATTGCCTACAGTACAGCTCTGTGTGCATGTGTGTGAGAGATTTATGTGTTTACGCAAGTATAAGAGGGCGAGAGGTGTGTGTGTCTTAGGAGAGGGCCTAGAATTTTCCTATTACTTTTCTCCTGCTCTCCTTTGGGCATTTGGAGCTATAAATATACCTCAGCATGCTAAAACTGTGCAACAGTGTACGTTGTGTGTGTGCGTGTGTGTTGGAAACTTGCTCCTAGTTTTCAAAACTACATGTGTAAGAGTGTGGGCGTTAGCATTGGGGGTTTATTCAGAATCCAATGAGTTTGTCTCTGTTAACGTCTGTATTCTGGAGGGAACAGTGTATCAAAAGACTCTGTGGCAATGACATCTTAAAAGGTTTACAATTTGCTTTATTTTATACAGTTTTTACAAATGAGGACATCCACAAAATAACTTTTGGGAGTTTTTGTCAAATTTAGCTCCAAATTGACACCAAATTATAAAGTGATAGTTCACCCAAAAAGGAAAAAATGCTCTTAATTTACTCACCCTCAGGCCATCCAAGATGTAGGTGACTTCTTGTCTTCAGCAGAAAAGTAAAGATTTTTAACTGAAATGGTGGTTCATAAAATGCAAGTCAGCAGCTGCTCGTTTTTGAGAATTAAAAAAAGCACATTAAGTAACACAAAGTGACAATATATTGAGGTCTTATGAAGTGAAACGATTGGTCTGTGCAAGAAACTGAATATTATTTACAACATTATTACTTGTAATCCATAGCCTTAGGCAACGGGAAAGTCTGATTCTTTTCTGTGAGCTGGTTCTTTTGGACAGTTAGTTTCAGTGGTTCAGTTCATGTATGCTCATATCACTAGCTCGATTGTTCTTTGGTCCGAGTCGGAACTATTTCCTCAGTTTGGTTGGAGGAACTGCCAGACGTTCAAAATTGAGGTTTGTTTGAGCAACTTATAGATCCGTCCTGCTCAAGCTGTGAACTGTTTATGTTCAGTCTAGTTTGGTGAACTGGATCAACTTGTTCACCAATAAGAACCGGATTAAAATAATAATTCATTCATTAACTGGACACCACTCCAAACTGTTTGCATGAGGTTTTGGATTACAGGTAATTATGTTGAAAATTATGTTTAGTTTCTTGCATAGACCTTCTTGAGTTGCATCTTACGAATCACCAAGGACCGTGGTTTCAGCTAAAAATCTTCTTTACTGTTCCATTGAAGAAAAAGTCACCTATATCTTGGATGGCCTGAGGGTGAGTAAATTAACATCACATTTTCATTTTTGCGTGAACTGTCACTTTAAGTAGGTACAGATTTGTTGTTGTTGAACATTCAGTTAAATACATTATATTGTGTTGTAAAATATGCAAAAATTATTTCATTTTGATGTAAAAAATATTATGTATGGATCTGCTTTCTAGATATTGGCATCAGCCTCAGCCGTCTTTATAAACGAGAACAGCCCCAAAATGACTTTTCAAGCAGTCAAACATAGCTCACATCTGTCCTTATGAAAATTAACCATGGTTTTAATACCAATAAAACAACAACAACAAAAAAAACATTACCATAGTTAAAACATGGTAACCACAAATCAACCATGGTTTTGCTATACTAACCGTGGTCACTACATTTTTACTATAATAAAACCATGGTTTATTTAAGTATGGGTGGGTACAGATTTGTCCCCAAAATATGGCTAAGTTGGTACACACACACTTGGAAATATCCGTTCTGACTCTTATCATGTGACTTGTCTGGGCTTTATATGTTGGTGGTCTTTTAATGACATCATCACCCTTCTCGTTTGTGAACATCAAACATGTGCTTCAAATTTCCCCCCAAAAATCAATCATCTCAGACATTCATTTTGCTTCTTTCAAACACAAACTTGAATCTCTGGAAAGTTTCTCTAGCTGACATCAGTTTCATGTTCTCAATTCAAATGCCATTTGCGAGAGACAAACTCCCATTTTGAGCTCTTGTTTTCTCAGATCAGTCTCTTTCCGATTTGTTCTGGACTGTGTAAATGGGATCAAAATGCCAAGCGGTAATAGCTGAGTTTTGAGAAGAAGCGGTTGAGAAAAAAAAAAAAAACATGCTTTTCACAGGGTTCTTGGGGTCATTCTCTTAAGATGTTCTCTGTTTTTCTCTGTCTGCTTTCTCCCACATTCTCTCTCTCTCTCTCTCTCTCTCTCTCTCTCTCTCTCTAATCTCTTTCTCTTTCACAAGCACAGTTCATTGGTCTAAGAGGTGTGTGTTTGTGTTCTCTAAGACAGTTATTCAGACGCTCTGATGTAATTGCTGCTTTAGAGACTCCATGGTTTAACAAATGTAACAAAACTTTCTAAACAGCAAGTTTAGGAGGGATATATCAAATGGCCCATTTCTTTTAATTTTAAACATATGTGAACAGTTGAGTACTACTTGAGTACTCAGCTGAGTTGAGTACTAGATGTTGCAGGTTTTACTACAGATAAAACCATGGTTACCAAGGTTTGAAATTTACACCTGACAAATACGTGGTGGGTAATGCTGTCAAATCACTAGGCAATTTGGCGGGTTACTTTTTGTATGTTATGTTCACTCAATTTCTTTGGGAAGTTGCAAGCCAAATCTGCGCAGATTTAGTGCAAATACTGGACTCGTGAGACATCATGATTAGGGTTACAAAAAGGTGGAAAATTTCCAGTAAATTTCAGAAATATTACAGAAATTTTGGAAACTTTCCAGGATTTTTTGGAATCTCCTGGGAATTTTTGGAAAGTTTCCACTCCTTTGCAACCCTAATCATGATATATTAAATACAGCCTAATTTCACAGCATCTGTGGATATCTAGCTTACTTGAACATACCCGTGACCCATCACTAACGGCGTGCGTTGGTTTGCTTTGGATTGAAGCAGTAGCAAAGAGTCTAAAAACGACTTGAGACTCTACACCGAATGTGAGCGTGATGTGATGCCATAAAATACAACAGAACCCATTATAATCAGTGATGCTGTCTACACTGTTTTTTTTTCTTTTTCTTTTTTTGCTAGTAGAAGTTATGAATGGCTGGTAACTTAAAAATTTAGTAGCCAAATTGGCTTGTGAGTGAAAAAGTTAATTTCAAACCCTGATGGTTACTATAGTGAAACCACTAATTAACTGTGGTTTTGCTACACTCACTAATCATAGTTTAACCATGGTGTTTGTAGTAAAACTCTGGTTATACAAATGGTAATCAATATGCCAAAAAACTGGTTACTACACTTTTACTATAGTAAAACCATGGTTAATTTTTGTAAGGGAGGGACATTGTAATTTTAGAGAGCATTTGATTGGACAAAATTAATCAATACTTTCTTTCGATGGGATCTTTAATGTTTTAAGAACAAGAAACAAAGACCCCATGAAATTACAATTGAAGTTTTTCAGCCTTTAGTGCGTATGTTGATTAAATATTTCAGTGGATTGATTTTTTATTTTTTTTATTTTTTTTTTTTAAGTAAATTATTTCTATAATAGGTTTTCATTTAAATGTATTCTAAAGTGTACTTGTTTTTAACAAGGTACAAGATGTATAATCATCACTGTTGCTGAAAAAAAAACATATTGGTCAACCTCTAATGCTAATGATCGTAGTTAGCGCAGTCGACCTGGCCTGTCCACGCTAGATGATGAGCACAAAGGCTACTGCGATACATTATCATGAGAGAATTTCCTCTGGGGGTTAATGAGTGATGAGCACTGTGTGTCTTTTAGTTAATGACTAATTGGTGTCCAGCAGGTTGTGTGTGAGATAACTCCTCTGAAATGTCAATTTAAAGATAAATTGTGTATGTTCTTTCTTTCTTTTCCCCCCAGTTTTTGGACGCTTACTGTCTATTTTACAGTTTTAGGTGCAAAGATGACTATCAGTAAGCCTGACTAAAAACTGACTGAATTTGGGGCAGGGCATAAATGTAGTTATTTAAAAACAACAACAACAAACTAACACATGACTTGTCCTGCATAATCTGTGTTACAAACACAAATACAGTAATGTAAAACTGGCCAGAACACCTTAGCAACCACACAACAATGCATAAATAAACACTCAGAACACCTTAGCAGCAGTACAATGAGTAAAACAACACTCAAAACACCTTAGCAACAGCACAACAATGCTTAAAAATAGCTCAGAACACCTTGGCAACCACATAACATTGCATAAAGTGTTTGATAATTTTTGATAATTTGAGAGTTTGATAATTATTTTCATTCTATGAAAATAGGCAAATCAACACCGTAACTACATGACAACCATAACACAGCAGAGGAACAAAGTCACTGGCATTACTTTCAGAATGTTTTTTTTTTTTAACAACTGATGAATGATAAAACATTGACAGCCAATCAGAATCAACAGCTTTAAAGAGCTTGAGCATTTAAAGGGACAGAAGACACAACTGCAGCATGTGTTTGTAATAAACAGAATGTTATAGTCTGTTGTGTAAAAGCTAATTGTCGGATTGAAGTGGCTTTAAAGGGATAGTTCAACCAAAAATCACCCTCAGGCCATTCGAGATGTAGGGGACTTTTTTACTTGAGTAGAAGAGTAAAGAAGATTTTTAGCTGAAATTGTGGTCCTGGTGATTCATAAAATGCAAGTCAGTGACTACTGTCACTTTAACAGTCAAAAAAGCATATACAGGCAACACAAAATGAACACCCGTAGCTTCTGACGATGTATTGAGGTCTTATGAAGTGAAAAGATCGGTCTGATCTTGGATGGCCTGAGGGTGAGTACATTAATAGCAAATTTTCATTTTGGGTGAACTATCCCTTTAACACCCACAACATCATGGCGCTGAGTTTTGCACAGGTAAACACCACTCACATTTTTTCAGAAAATGTAGAAATCAAACTATTTTCGCATATCCGTTTGGTGCCGCTGTGGTACAGAAATGACACACCTCGAGAGAAAGAGAAGGGGAAAGAGTCTGTTATTTGAGACCGAGAGGAAGAAAGGGCGCATTAACTTTATAGAGGAAGGAGAGGGTGTTTGTGAACGGTAGCGAGTGGAAAAAAAAGTTTCCCGTTGAAGAGACGGAGAGTGCGATGGAGGGGCAGAGGTGTGCTGGTGAGGGGGTGGGAGAGGGACTGATAATGTGTCTTTTGTTTTTGAGGTCAATAGCTTGAATGCCTCTGGGATGGAAATATGTGTGGGACCCCGCTACCCGTCACCGACACGCTTTACGTCTGACTGGAAGTGTTTTTGTGCCTGTGTATGTGTAATATGTACGAACTATTTATGACTGAAAAATTTGGATTTATTACAATTTCAAGTACAAGCTTTTAGGCCGGCAAGATTAATCAAAATAAAACTGAAATTGCGATATGACTTTAAATCGCAAGAGCTGGGATTTAATAAAATACATATACAGTATGCACTGTGTGTGAGTGTGTGTGTGTGTTATTATGATGTACTGTAATCACAATATTTTGACAAAATTCTTCAGCCATATGCACAGCAAATCTGGATTTTTTTCAGTCACATGCAATGTTTATCAGAAAAAATCACAATTTGATTCTTTTCCCAATTCGTGCAGCCCTTCTAGCTTTTAGAATATGGAAAGTAAGGCCTTTTTTATCATTTGCATGAACGCTGGTGTCATTGGGTGTGTGTGTGTGAATGTCTCTTGTGCAACAGGTGTCAAGGTGTCCTGTTCAGACCTGTATGTATGACATGTACCACATGCCTCTCCCACACGGTCTACATGACAGACCTGCAGTGACAGCATGGGAACTCCCTCAACACACACACACACACATATATATATATATATACACACACACACATGCAGCAGAGTTCTGCAGGTTATGGACAAAGGCAGGTGGCTGCTGGAATTGTGTGTAGTTCCTCTTTCATTCACATGAGAGAAACCCAATCCTTCGCACATTTCAGTCTTAGCAACTGTGCCGAGGTGTGTGTATGTGTACGTGCGTGTGTTAGTTCTGGATCTACGTTAACTCTTGGAATGTGATCAGTTGGTGTATATCTTCAAGAGCCCCTGAAGTGGTTTGATGAATGCATTTTTTCTTTCTTGTCTTGCATGATTCATCAAAATCCCGAAAACAAAATTGCGTTATAGCTTAGTGTGATTATCAAATTGCAAAGGCAGCAGTTTAATTAAATATGTTCTGTATGTTTTATAGTGAAGCGTGGTACTGTGTTCATTTACGCGTGAGCAGGTTATGCTCCACTGCAGCGTCTCAGAGCGGTTCAGAACTCCATCTCTGCATCTGGAGAGATCTGCATTTAGGAACGCAACATGCACCTATACTTGTAGTGAGAAAATCTTGTCAACAAAAGGGAAGCTGTAAGAGCTACCTGCAGCTGTCTGTCAAAATAAAAGTTTGATGGTTTAATGAATAAAAAAAGACAGACAATGTAAAAATAATGTAAAATAAAGTAATATTATATAATAAGATTATTATTATAATATTATTATTTAATAAACTCATTGTTTTAAAAATATTATTACTAAATGAAATATAAAAAATACAAATTGTTAGTAGTAGTTGTAGTAGTAGTAGTAGTAGTAGTAGTAAAGTAGTAGATTTAAAAGTCACATTGATTAGATAATCACAGAATTTTGGCTTTATTGTGCATCCCTACAAACAAGCACAGCAGACCGTGTTTTTTTGTTTGTTTGTTTTTTTAATAGAAATCCTAATTTTCTATTTAAAAAAATTACAAATAAAAGTTGGTGGCATATCAAAGGGCTTGTCTCTTTATAAAAAAAAAAATCCTTTTGCATTTAGTGGCTGTTTGCTTTTTCTAGTCTTTTGTAAGTTGTATTATAGGGAGGGATTTTCTCTTTCTAGACTAGAAAGCATTTGATTGGAGAACAATGGACACACCTCTGAGTGCAAGATGAGTCATCAGTCCACTTTCAGAAGTAAAAGACTGTTAATGTTAAATCTGTTTATGCTAAAGGTTAATTTAGTCAGAGTCTGCTAGCGTATAGATGAGATCAGAGCCCTTTAGGATCTTTAGGAAATATGTAAATGTGTAAATATTAGTAGTAGATGCAAATATATGTAAATACCTCTTATTCATTTGCAAACATTGATATGTTTATGACTGTATGAACAAGAAGAAGAGGGAGTGGGAAACGATAAAAAGAGAAGGAGTGAAAATAAGGACTGTTTGATGGAAAATGAGATCGTCTGGATATTATTATTGAAGGTGGGGAGTTTTTGTGATTTCTGCTCACTGTGGGCGGAGCTAATTAAACAGGAAACTCACTTCTGGCCATCAGTGTGTCCAAACATCATTTGCAGCCTCCTTCTTAAAGGGACAGTTAGACTTGTCCAAAACGCTCTCTCTCTTTTAAAGGCTGTCGTTTCTCTCTAGTCATTATGCTAAAATGTCTCATTATTTTTAATGTTTTTGTGTGATAATGGGTCATAATGGAATTAAATTAAAGCATAATTAAATCTCTGTGGTGTGTGTTACAGATCAGTGCGCATGCAGTGAGGAGACGTCGGAATGCACTTGCTTGTTGGACCTTCATCCCAGTGAGGTGCGTAAATCCACAGCAAACCTGCAAACCAGTCTTCAGTGTCCTGAGATTGTGTCTGCACTAAACAAGTACAAGGTCATTTACAATATAATAAAAAAAGATTCTCTACTCTTTGAGCTTCTGATGTGGTTTCCTCTACTTTAGAAAGGCTGGCTGTAGTGCTGGAAGTTCCTCACAGTCAGTGACAGTGTTAATAACATGACTGAGAGAGCTAGTGAAATGATCAACAGTCTGTCTACAAACAGTGATTTAATTGAGGCAATTAAAATAAGTAATAATTAGAATAATTCAAATAGTACAATATTTGCATTGATACAGGATGTACTGTTTTTATAAAAATAAAAAAAAATCTGCAAGAAAATGTGTCTATTAACATCTGATAATAAAGATATTATATTGAGATGTAGACAATTTATATTCAGATTTTAGTTATATATTCAGGCTATATATATATATATATATATATATTAGTGCTGTTAATCAATTAAAAAAAATTAACTAATCGCACATTTTTCTAAAATTAATCGCGATTAATTCCACCTAACATTAAAGTTTTTAAATATACTTTTATATTGCAATAATTTCACATTCAATCTTCAAATGTACAGTGTACAAACAACATAAAGACAGTATATTTTAATATTTCTTTAATGGCATCTTTTTTTATGATTGAAGGCCAGAATAGTGATAATAATAATACTGATGTTCTATAAAATCGCTTTTTCCCTGAATATTTAAATCATTGACTGTAGCCAGTCAGCATTACAGTATAAATTAGATCTATAAATTTTAACATTTATTAGACTTAACTTCTAATTTAAGTGAACTTAAAACGATCATCACATGAACCTATTATAATAAATTACATATTTAGCTACTTGTGCCCTTCAGCAGAAATATACTGAAAATGAATACTTACCGAACACTAAATTCTAAATTAAATATAGATGAACCCCTTAAAGCTATAAAAGTTTTTGATTTCCTCTTTTTTTCTTTGGTTCTTGGATTAATAGGCATCATAGCAGCTGGTTATTAGCTTATTTGCCTGCTATAGCTTTAAAAGCTGCTGCTGCTGAACGTGACGAGGATCTGACATGCGTCTTATTTTCTCACAAATCTCTTTACCTTTTCTGACCCACTTCAAGTCTTAAAAGTCTCTACTAATGAGCGGACGAGTTGAATCGGGTGTTGTAGATGAGGGAGATAGTGCTGGGGTGCCTCAGGACAGTTTTTAAAACCATTTCAGAGACATGTTCTTAAATGTGACGCATATATGACATTGCATGCATGCACGCAGTTTTAAGGCAGCTTTAATCGCCTTTTTGGTAACTTCATGCCTTAACTGACGGCATACTAGGACATTGCATGCACGTAGTTTCTTTCGCTGTTTGATATGAAATGATACAGCTACAGCGCGCCGGCACCTTGTGCGTGTATATTTGAAGAGCAGCGCCGCTACTGCTAATAGTATCTTTTCCTCATTGCTTGATCACATTGCGCGGAGGCGAAGTTAGAGCGCGTCTGAAACGTCTCCCGTTTGATGAGGTCATAAAGACGTTCTGCATCTAAGTAAATGCAATTCTTTTCAAGAAAAAAGAGACGGAGGCAGCAGTTGCGAATGGGGTGGCCAACCCAAGCCCCGCCCCTGCGTTAATTGCGTTAAATTTTAACGCGTTAATCTGAAAATATTAATCTCATGCGTTAACGCGCTAATTTTGACACCACTAATATATATATATATATATAGCCCGAATTCTGGAAATGTTGGGACGTTTTTTTAAATTTGAATAAAATGAAAACTAAAACAATTTCAAATCACATTTTATTCACAATAGAACATAGATTACATAACAAATGTTTAAACTGAGAAATTTTACAACTTTATGCACAAAATGAGCTCATTTCAAATTTGATGTCTGCTACAGGTCTCAAAATAGTTGGGAAGGGGGCATGTTTACCATGGTGTAGCATCTCCTCTTCTTTTCAAAACAGTTTGAAGACGTCTGGGCATCGAGGTTATGAGTTTCTGGAGTTTTGGTGTTGGAATTTGGTCCCATTCTGCCTGATATAGGTTTCTAGCTGCTGAAGAGTTTGTGGTCATCTTTGACGTATTTTTTGTTTAATGATACGCCAAATGTTCTCTATAGGTGAAAGATCTGGACTCCAGGCAGGCCAATTCAGTTCCCAGACTCTTCTACTACGAAGCCATGCTGTTGTAATAGCTGCAGTATGTGGTTTTGCATTGTCCTGATGAAATACCCAAGGCCTCCCCTGAAATAGACATCGTCTTACATCCATATGTTGCTCTAAAACCTTTATATACCTTTCAGCATTCATAGTGCCTTCCAAAACATGCAAACTGCCCATACCGTATGCACATATGCACCCCCATACCATCAGAGATGCTGGCTTTTGAACTGAATGCTGATGACACGCTGGAAGGGCTCCCTCCTCTTTAGCCCGGAGGACATGATGTCCGTGATTTCCAACAAGAATGTCAAATTTGGACTCGTCTGACCATAGAACACTTTTCCACTTTGAAACAGTCCATTTTAAATGAGCCTTCTGGACCATGTTCACATATGGCTTCCTTTTTGCACGATAGAGCTGTAGTTGGCATCTGCAGATGGCACTGCGGATTGTGCTTGCCGACAGTGGTTTCTGGAAGTATTCCGGGGCCCATTTAGTAATGTCGATGACAGAATCATGCCGATGAGTGATGCAGTGTCGTCTGAGGGCCCGAAGACCACGGGCATCCAACAAAGGTCTTCAGCCTTGTCCCTTAAGCACAGAGATTTCTCCAGTTTCTCTGAAACTTTTGATGATGTTATGCACTGTAGATGATGAGATTTGCAAAGCCTTTGCAATTTGACATTGAATAATGTTGTTTTTAAAGTTTTCCACAATCTTTTTAGGCATTCTTTCACAGATTGGAGAGCCTCTGCCCATCTTTACTTTTGAGAGACTCTGCCTCTCTAAGACATACCTTTTATGTTACAAACTTGATGTCAATTAACTTAATTAGTTGCTAGATATTCTCTCAGCTGAATCTTTCCAAATTTTTTTTGCTTTTTCAGCCCTTTGTTGCCCCCGTGCCAACTTTTTTGAGACCTGTAGCAGGCATCAAATTTGAAATGAGCTCATTTAGTGGATGAAAGTGTAAAACTTCTCTGTTTAAACATTTGTTATGTTCTATTGTGAATAAAATATTGGCTTATGTGATTTGACTGTCTTTTATTTTTCATTTTATTCAAATTTAAAAAACATCCCAACATTTCTGGAATTTGGGTTGTGTGTGTGTAATATATATATATATATATATATATATATATATATATATATCAGAGGTTATAAGTAGATTCTTAACATTTTCAGTCATTTAAAAAATTCACGCCATAATTTATTATTACCTGTTATTTTACTGCTAAATATTAATAATAACACATTTAATTGCTTCTATTTTTGTTCTCATTTTCATTTTTAATATTGAACCTACAGGAGGAGCATATAGGTTTATGGATTTATTTATTTATGATGAGAACAGATGAATAGACTGTGCGTCATTTTTCATGTTCAACAGGACAGTGCCAGCGGAGGCCACTATAAACAAAATATGCTAGGGCTGGGTAAAAAAAAAAAAGATTTCTCAATTTTAATAGATTCTCATTTTATGAACCAATATCGATTATTAAATCCCAATCAATGCTGTTTTCAGTTGATGAATGAACAGTACAGAGAGTGAACCTTCCATCCAATAAATCGCGTTGTTACTTTTGATATGAAACAAAGTCTCAGATTTCAAACTCTGTCAATTTTATTAGGAAATTCAAGCAATAAATACCGTTTTGGCACTCTTTGGTCTGATAGATCGCTGTAGCTTAAACTGGGTACTTGCCTTGCAAAAGATTCGTAACACTTTATTTTTGTCCTGGAGCTGATGATCCCGCGCTCTGCTGCCTCACTGGAGCGCACTCGCCACCAACTGGACAGGCGTGGTAATTACAGTTGTAAATTACAATAGATCACTCTCTGTGTAATCTCTCAAAATGACGGCCGGCCTTCAGATTTTTCCGTCACTGCTAAAAAAAATTCCGTCAATGACGGAGAATTTTCGGTTAACGCGACCTCTGATATATATATATATATAAATTTACATATACAGTGTATATTGAGAATTATAACTTTATATGTTCAAGATCGACAGTTATACAGTCAGAATTCTAACTATATATTCATTATTTACATTTATAGATTCAGAATTATAAATACAATCATGTCATGATTTACATTGATATTTTCAGACTTAGAACTAGATTTACTTTGCTATATTCACAATTTACATTCTTATATTAAGATTTATAGTGATATATTCAGACTTACGATTATATATTCATATATATACACCTTTGAAATACTGTTTGTGATTTTTATGGCTGTATTAAATGATCATTTTGAGTTGTATCATCTCTCTTATGAGGTAAGAGAGGTATTGTTGGCAATGACCTTTGAATCCTGTTTAAGCATTAAGCGTGTTTTGGTGAAGGATGAACAGACCTGTTTAGAACTTCTTTAGTGAAACACACACTTTCCTTGGATTTGACTGGTGGAGGGTTTGAACAAAATCATGTATATTACTGTAAGTAATTTTATATCATGGTAATTGTATATATCACAATATAGTTATATGGCATGTCATGTTAGTATTCATTAGTACTAGTATAAGTATTAGTATTTTTTTATATTAAACTGCCATGTGCTAATACATATTTTGAATAACACAGCAAGTTTTGATAGTTAATAATTTTCAGAAATAGATAAGATTGCAACATTTCAAAACCAAAAGACTAGTAAAACTAATATTATAAAATAGATACTTCATAACTTTAACTCTACAATCATAATACATACATCGTAAAATAGCCAGTATATACACAACTGCACGAGTTTAACAATGCTTTTTAATAATAACTGTTATATCTCCCAGTCCTACTGTGTGCATCTGATATGAATTGAGTAAAATTGACTGTATATTACTACTAGAAATGTGCAAGACAAACTCTCACACTCTTTCGTGTCTCTCTTTCTCTTTTCAGCTGTCTGTTTGCAGTCTCACTGACAGACAGACACAACGTATTGCTGCAACCCAACCCCCTCAGTTTCCACTCCATCACCAGCCAATCAAATGCACTCTGAAAATAAACTATCCAATCATGGCAAGCAAGTGACAAGCGGGGCCCAATCACAGCTCCCCAATGTAAACCAACCACAGCAGCAAGGACCTGCTGGCAACCAAGGGTCAAAGGGCAGTGGGTCTGGGAACCATGGAGTCAAATCCAACCAGATTTCTCCTGGTAACCCTGGACTGAAGAGCCTCAACCAATCAGGTGGTGGAGTTGGTGGGATAATGAAGACCAAGGCAAAGAGGGAAAGGAGTGTCTCCTTGGACACAGGAGACCAAAGAGAGTCACTCACCCCTGTTTTGGAGCCAGATGCCAAAGGTAGGCGTAATGCTGCTCTCATCTTTAGACCGTATGTCCACGGGCCGCCCACAGTCCGTAGACTGACTGTCTGATGCTTTATACACAAAATAGCATGAGCTTTCTCAAAACATCAGATCCAATCTGTCTGACTAGCTTTACAGATTACACATATTAGTAATGCATTCTGACTACTTTATTACTTGTTACTTTTAGATTACTTTTGACCTAACTTGTAAGAAAATTGTTCTATTGTTTGTTATCAACATTTCCCAAACTCAGAAAGACCTGCAGGGGATCGTGAGGTAATGAAAAGCTAATAATTAATTCAATCATAAAAATGTCAAATTAAACTAATTGTGTGGCCCCACCATTTTCTAAGTAATTACAGCTGACTAGTGGCTGGTGTGTGCAGTTTCATAAAACTAGAAGACTTTCTGAATGTAAATAAGCGGTAGGATTTTTTTTTTTTTGTTTTGTTTTTTTTGGGAGGGAAGATTTAAGAGAGAAAATAGAAGTATTACAGCAAATCAGTACCTTAATTTACTGGCATTGTGTAAATAAATAATATGTGAACATGTAGTGTATAAAAAGTAACTACCCTGATCTGATTATGAGCATTTTAAAATAGAATCAGTTACAATATAACTTTTTTTTTTTTTTTTTTTTTTTTTTTTTTTTTTTAAGTGCAGTACTGGTCAAAGGTTTGGTCCAAAGCTGCATTTACTTGATCAAAAATACAGTGAAAACTGTATATATGAAATATGATCGCAATTTAAAATAACTGTTTTCTATTTTAATAAATTTTAAAATGTAAAGTAATCCTGTGATGACAAAGCTGAATTTTCATCATCATTACTCCAATCTTCAGTGTCACATGATCCTTCTGATCATGTGATTTGCTGCTCAATTACTCATGCTCAATGATTTATAATGGTTCTTTTTATTATCAATGTTGAAAACTGTTTTAGCGGAGTAAAATTTTTGTGGAAACTTTTGTAACATTATAAATTTATTTAGTTTTTATTTATTTAGTTTTATTTTATAGTGACTATTTAATGCGTCCTAAAATAAAATTATAGTATTAATTGAATAAAAGAAGAAAAAAAAACCTCTTACCCCACATTTTTAATCCTAGTTTGTCATGGTTTCCACAGACAAAATTGGGCAGCACAACACAGATAATAATACTAAGGGCCAGTTTTACTAAACAAGGCAAATTAGCATGAGAGCACAATTCCAAAACATCGCCAATGGGTGTGGAAATTTCTGTGGGCGATTTACTGACAATGTGCAAATTAAAGAACATAGACGCAACATCTCATTTCCATAAAGACCAATGAAATCTACCAAGCGCAGCACAAATTACCGTAAGGATATGTTCAGATTCAAATAATGTGTTCTTTTGGCATTCCAAATTAATATGCGTGGAAAAAATCTTCTCCCTTCTACCACACTCTCTGTTCTCTGCGATGCCTCCTCCTAGCAACAACAAATGCAGCCATTTCAAGCACAAAATAGTTTAAGGCACACTTTTTTGGTCATTAAATAATGGCGCAAATTAGGGCTGCACGATATATCGTTTCAGCATCGATATCGCGATGTGCGCATCCACGATAGTCACATCGCAGGATGTGCGATGTTTAGTATACTGATCGTTATATTTATACTGATCGTTTTCACGACAGCTGTTTTGTCACGCTGCCAAAGCGACCAAAGTTGTCGTGGACGCGAAAAAGCGACCGTTGCAAATCATGTGAACTTTCAGTACGTCATAAAAAGTAAACAAGGGATTTACTCTCGGGGATTTGTCGTGCGCGCCACATCCACTGTAGACAGCATCACTGATTACAGTATAATGGGTTCTATTGTATTTTGTCACGTCACGGTGTAGACACGGTGCGCAGATGCACGTGAACACTGAATTCCATTCATCTCCGCATCTATTTGTGTCTGAAATGACACATATGTGCGAAACTGTCAAAATGCATATCTCTGCAAGTAGGCTATTCTTGTAAACACAGTTGCTTATGGCTTAGGTGAAGGTAAACAATTGAGAAAATAAATGGATAGTGTATTGGTTCACAGCAGTTTAATGTTCCTGAGGCTTTCTGTGTCATGAATGTTATTCAAACAACAAAACATGTAGGGAAAAATCACTTTTGTAGCTTTAACACAGATTTATTAGATTTAATTTATACAGTGAAGATTATGCAGTGTTATTTTACATTTGATTATTCAATTTCTATACCTGAATACTGTTAGACTTACCTGAAGAATATAAAGCACTGTTTATTTCATTTGTATCATTTTTCTGTTTGTATCTATTTATCTATGTTTGTAATTTGTTTATTTTCTATGCTGATTTATTCACCTACAAAATCACCGCAATCATTGATTATTTTTTTTCCAAATAGAGCTGTTCAAATCATCTGGTGAATTTTTTTTTTTTGTTTCTTCTTTTTCATATCGCAATATATATATATATATATATATATATATATATATAGCAGAAAACAAAATATCGCAATATATATATATATATATATATATATATATATATAGCAGAAAACAAAATATCGCAATGTGAGTTTTTTCCAATATTGTGGAGCCCTAGCGCAAATATCAGTAATTTGACGAGCACAAACGTTAGTAAATTGCGTTGCATGATTCTTTGTAATACTCTCCTCCCATAATTTTTGCGACTGAAAGGGAAACTCCTGCAAATGCATATTCAATAAGGTCAGGTGCAAAAATAAATGTCCATGCCTTTTCAGCACTAATTCTTCACTACATGTCTTTAGTAATTCACACACACACACACACACACATACACACACACACACACACACACACACACACACACACACACACACACAATAAGCAATATTATGCTTATTATTTTAAAACGACTTCCTATTTTAGAAAGGGGGTCATGATTCATGCTCGTGCTTGGGATGAAAAATCGCTTGTTTAGAGATTCTTTTCCTGTCTGAGTGGACAGATCTGTCTCTAAGTGGCCAGAATATGCGGTAACGTGGACCAGACTTTATGCCACACACATACATTCATACACATCTCATATGATACTCAATAGGTAGTGCACAACTAAACTCATTTTACTCATGTATCACTGTATCTCTCGATCAACAGTCTAAAAAAGGCCACACTTCTGAAATTCCCCTTTCAACTGGAAACACAGTAAAGATGAAACTGGCTGTTTTCAGCAACCCCAAAATGCCCTGACCTTTTTGAGCACACGTGTGTGTGTGTGTGTGTGTGTGTGTGTGTGTGTGTGTGTGTGTGTGCGTGTGTGTGCATGCTTATGTGTGTGTATCAGATGTTATGCTTCTGGAACAGGGCCAAATGCACAAGTGCTTGTGTTTTCCTGTTGGTTGTCCTGTTGTGTGTGTCACTCACTAATTGAGCGGGGGTTGAGAGAGACACTGCGCTCAGACAGGAAGTAGAATAGAGCGGGGTGGAGAGTGAGGGGGAGGGAGACTCTATGCAACAAGTTCCTGAATATCAACAGGTCCCTTACTGCACACATACACACACACACACACACACACACACACACACACACACACAAGTTCCCTTATGTGGTTTAGTGATTCTGACACAAACATGTCCGTGTCATGTTTCACACCAACACCAAAGTAAAACAATAACTATATAATTATTATTTTTTGCAGGAAGAACTTTAAGACCACTGAGATTTTATTTTTTTTTTTAATTTTATTTTCAAGACAGTTAAGTACAGTTTCCCCCCAAATTCTCATTATTGTAATTGTTGTGGATGTTTTACTTTTTTTCCCATTATTATTAATAGTAATCATTACATTTTCATTCATTTTCATAAATTAATTTTTGCTATAGAGTGCTAAAAAGGCATTACAAAACATAGGCCTACTGCTATGTTACACACGCACGCACGCACACACACACACACACACACACACACACATATATATATATATATATATATATATATATTATTATTATTATTATTATTATTATTATTATTATTAATTTTTTTTTTCTTCTTCTTTTTCCATGTATCCTATTAAAAGTAAAAACAAATTATTCACTTTTTTGTTAATAATACAAATTTGAAAATAATGTAAGTGAACAAACTTTTTATCAGTAGGTCTATGTTATTATATTTCATTGTTGCAAAAATAAAAATGCATAAAATGAATGCATAAATGATGCTTATGATGTTCCGAAATAATTAAATGTAAAAAATAAGATAAATTAAAAAGGTTTGGCAGGAGCATCATGAAAGGAATCCTTCACCAAAATGAAAATTTGATCATCATTGAAGCCCTGTTCACACCACCAATGACATTTTTTCGCTGCATGTCAGCAGTTGCTATACAGATCGGATGCTAGTCTGCGTTTCTAGTTCTGGTTGCCCTAGTAACAGTTATGAATGCCACTACTGATAAGATGCTGTTCAGTGTCAGTCCATGTTAACCAGGTTTTATGCCACTGAAAATGAACATTCTGGAAGGAGAAAGTTAGATATAAAATGCAGCAGTGCATAATGTATCATATCAAAGATGCAAGAATCAACTCATGCTCCTTGGAATTGTGACCGTCACTGACAGCGCGGTAGATTTGAATGTGTGCAAGTGAATGAGACTTCCACGACTAAATTACAGTAATGACAACTGTAGGTGGTGAGAATGTGCTTAATTGTCATAAAAATGCATATTATCTTTGCAAAATATACCTTCGTATTCTTTCTTTTGATTTGGGTTGAAATATGACCAGAGCGTGCTGCTGACAGGTCTCGTGAGATTCAGCCAAACTGCTTCTGTCCAATATGAAAAGCAATAACAGGTCTTCTCTTCCTGGATTGCGGAGGCGTGTTTTTCTTTTCACTGTGTGTGTGCCATTTCTTTTTGTTTGGTTCATTGTGCAGTTCTTATTTTATTTCCATTTGCCTAGTGCTTTGTGTATGTCATGTGTGTATTAGAGAGAGAGAGATCAGGGGAAATAACGGGGCAATAGAGTGATTTTGAGAAACTGAGTCATCTGGGCTTCCTGTAATAGCACTGAAGCTCTTTTGTGTGTCCATACACACTCTCACTCTTTCACACAAACACTCACACCTGTCTGGAAGGTAGAAGGTGGGGTTATTGTAGTTTATAAAATATTATTTATTTTTATTTTTTCATTAGTATTATAAAAAAAACTCTCTCTCTCTCTCTCTATATATATATATATACATAATATATGTGTGTATACTGTGTATATTTATGTGTATATAAATACACACACATACAGTATATATTTGGTAAATATTTCCATGTATTTATTTATATTCGTATAATTGATATTATATATAAATATTTTAAAGGGGTGGTTGATTGCGATTTCACTTTTTTAATGTTAGTGTGTAATGTTGCTGTTTGAGCATAAACAATATCTGCAAAGTTACGAAGCCAAAAGTTCAAAGCAAACGGAGATATCGTCTTTTAAAATTCTGGCAGTTTAATGCCTACAAAAACGACAGGTAAGGGACTACAACGAGTTACTTCCCGGGTCAGATACGTCACGGACCCAGATAAACCCCGTCCCCGGGAACATGCAGCAAAGAGGGCGAGGCCCTTGCTTTAGAGAAGAGGAAGAGAAAACTACGGGTGCACGTAAAAATCTAAATATATGAATCGCGATTCTGTCTTCTATTGATTCTAATGGATTCACAAGTTTCAAAATCATTAAAGCAGCGGTTCTTAATACTGCATCTCTCTCTCTCTCTCTCTCTCTCTCTCTCTCTCATTCAGATCGTCAGATCAGCTCCAACAAACTGTTCCAATTATACACTTATTTTCACATAGCTATGAGAAGCGTTATACATGGACGCGCGTGCGGTTGCTGTGCTGTATTAAAGCTTAAATCAGGATAAATCCGTATATTAAAAGCTATCAGAAGCAGTAGCACTTACAAATAACAGCGTATCTAAAAGTATGAACCAAAAAAAACCATTAAAAGCTGTGCTTGCACAGGTTCTGTGCGATCCTCTTCACTAATATCCTCTGCGTTTCATTTGGGCTCAAATTGATAAGCAATATAGATGACGCCATTGTTTACAATACAACTGGAGCACATGCCGCTGAGCTGAGGGGTGGGACGTTCAGACGCGCAGTAGAGGCGGTTTAGCCAATCACAACACACTGGACCAGCTAACCAATCAGAGCCCATCACGTATTTCTGAGGGAGGGGCTTCATAAAACCAGGAAATAATCTGGGTGTTTATCAGAGAAGGGACAGAGAGGTGTGGAATAAAGGTAAATTATGTGAAAAATAATGTGTTTTTCAAAAAACCAAGCATGAACACATGTTTGACTGCACCCCATAAACACAGTCAAGCCTAGAAAAAAAACCAGTCAACCACCCCTTTAAATGTATTTACTTAATACTTAAACTTAATAATTATTTTCTTAAATATATGCATGCATGTGTTTGCATTTATATATACATAATATGTGTGTGTAGTGCGTATATTTATTATGCAAACAAAAACTTTTATTTTGGATGCGATTAATCGTTTGACAGCACTAATATATATATATATATATATATATATATATATATATATATATATATATATATATACACACATACACACACACACACACACACACACACACACACATATGACTAACTTTATTGTAGTTCCTTTTTTAAATCATAATAGTAATGATGACAGGATTTCTGCTGGTTTTTAAAAAAGATCTTAACTCACCTAATTCTACACAAATTAAGGCCTTAAAATTGTATTAAATTCAAGAAAGTCTTGAATGCGTAAAGTCATGACGTTAAATGTTGCATGCATTACAAAAAAATGAGCATCTCAGTATTTTTGTCTTGTTTTCTAGTACAAATATCTAAGCTTCCTTAAAGCAAGATACATTTACTTGACATGCAAAATGAAGATATGAAGTCTTGTTTTCTGAGAAATGTATCTAAATTAAATGAGTTTATGCTTAAAACAAGAACAAATATCTGCTAATAGAATCAGAAAAATAAACTTATTTTCCATTTGAAAAGGCCATTTTTCTGAATTTAAAAATATTTTACAAATGTTAAGTGTTACTGTTTATTAGAGTACAATAAAATATTTTGTCATGTTCATTCAAAGGAAAAATACTTCCAAAAATCTATTTTTTTTTTCACAGTAGTAATAATGAACTTTATTAGTTTTTATTTTTTTTTGTTTTTGAATATTTTTAAAATGTAAAAATTATTATAAATTGTTACAAAATTGTATTTTTTTTGCACTGATACATATTTACAGTATATGAAGTATTATTATTATTATTATTATTATTATTATTTATTTATTTATTTTTTAATCATAATAGCAATGATGGACAAGTCAACAAAGTTTTGGTATAAATATAGAGGAATGCTTGATTTTACTTTTTATTTTTGGTTAAAAATAAAGGTGGAGAGCATGAGAAATGGGGAAGTGAGAACTTTATCGTCTCTATCCAGCTCTTTTCCAGGGAAACTTTCCTTTCTTTTCCTTGTCTTTCTCTCTCTCTCTTTTTCTACATATATTGTTCACCTGATAGAAAAGCAAACAGAAAGGCATTCAAATGAAATGCAAGTCACCTATCCACTTCAGACCACTCGACTGCCACACCTGGAAAGGGCCAATGATTAAAGAGAAAGTAGACCAGAGAGAGAGAGCTGACTCACTCATTTACGTAAACTGATGTCTGCTGGGAACAAAAGAGGATGCAGAAAAGGTCAGCTCTTTATCTCTGCCCGCCGCCAACACGGCGTGCGCAGGCCGAAGACACCACAACCTAATGCTCTGCTCGCGCTCTCTCTCTTCCTTTCATTTTAGCTCTCTCTCTCCCTTGTTTTCTCCCTCACTGTGTCTGGTATTCAAGGTTAGGGGATGTTTGAAGGCTTTGGAGGCCTTGTGTGTCCTCTCATTCCGCTTAAATGCCAAAACATTTCTGGAGTACTGTGTGTCTGGAGTTTGTGAGAATGCTATCCATTTTAAATCTGCTTTTTTGAGACAGATTGTGGGCGTTGGCTTATATCAGTGTGGAGAGAAACCATACTGTCTTATATAAATATGTGTAATTGATTCTAAATATGTTTACATCCCTGTGTCTTTGTGGTTTTCCTAATGGTGTCCAGTAGAGGGAGTGATGCGCAGCAAACGCCGGTGTGTGCTGGAGAGAAAGCAGCCGTACAGTGGTGATGAATGGTGCTCAGGGGCTGAAACTGAGGAAGAGGATGAGAAACCCCTTTCTGCCACACACCGTGAGTTCACACACACACACACACACATACACATACACATACACATACACATACACATACACACATACACATACACATAGTACAGCCTGCCAGTCTGAACCTGTACATAAATACTGTCTTATAAACCTTAATGAATGTTTCTTCCTGGAGACTGTTTACACAAACGTCTGGTTGTCGTCGTTGTCGTAAAAACACACAGTGCTGTTGATCCAGTAAGAAGAAAAAAAAAAAAAAGCTAAATGTTGTAATTCAGCTCACATTCATATATCAGAATTAAAAAAAGGAAACAAGATTGAGCTGAATTACAATAATGAAAACAATGTAGTGTACTTTACATTTTTACAGACTACCACAGTTATTTTTTATATAGTATGTATGTGTGTGTGTATATATATATATATATATATATATATATATATATATATAATGTGTGTATATATATATGTGTATATATGTGTATATGTATATATGTGTATGTGTGTGTGTGTGTCTGTATGTGTTATAGTATACTGCCATTACAAAATAAACAACTGTCTAATGGGTGTTTTTAATACAACAGCTGATGGAGTGATGGCAAATTGGACATCTTTCTGTCTTCTGACCAATATAATCAATCAATTTTTTAGTAACACTTTAGTTTAAGGACCAAGTCTCACTATTAACGTGTGCATATTACTAGCGTATTGGCTGTTTATATCGTACTTTTAAAGCACATATTAATATATTGCCTTATTCTGCATGACCTTATTTTAGATCCTTTAATCCAACTTTAACATTTACCTTACTAACTATTAATTAGCAGCACATTAGGAATGGGAATCAAATGGAAACAATTAACAATTTAGTTGTAAGGTCACAAAAATGAAAATTATGAAAGGGGACCATCTTGCCCCACCATATTATCTAAAGACCAAATTAATCCTAATAATTATATTTTTGGAAAATTTATCTGCATCTTGGCAATGTAATTAATTATAAATACCATAACCTATAACCCTAACAATCACAGAGAATTTTCTGTACTTTTACATTTTTTTTTTTATTTTTTTTATTATTTATATATATATATATATATATATATATATATATATATATATATATATATATATATATATATATTGCATCCCCATTTTGTATATACATACACACACACACACACACACACACATACTCACTCTCTCTTTGTCTGTCATATATATATATATATATATATATATATATATATATATATATATATATATATATATATCCCCTCCCCCATAATACATTTCTCTCTGACTATTTCATCCTGAATTGGCAGTAAGCTAAATCTAATGCCTCCAATTCACTCTCACTCACTCTTTAACACTTTATGTAACATTTTCAAGCAACCTATTATTTTGTGGCAAGATGTCCCCAGGGCCCCGTTTTGAGGGGGCCATCTAACCCCATGGGTACATCTTTACCTTTACACTTCAGAAAATATAGAAAATATAAATATGTTTCTTTCTTCAGATCCAAGTTATTTTTTCTTGACCACAGTGAAGAAATACACATATAAACTTTTCTTATTCAACATAATATAAACACACAGTTAATCAATTTTACCTCAAAACTGTTCTAATGAAATTACTCACAAATACCATTTCTCTCATGAAATGTCAACATGAATTAGTACACAATTTATAAATATGCTGAAGTGAGTTTTGTCACCATCTGTGGTCAAGAGGACTATTAAAGGTGGGTGGGGTCATCTTATCCCAGGGGGCTTCTTCCTCCCATCTTTACCCTATTTGTTGTAGTTTCTGTTCACCACTGTAACAGTTACTCAACCATGATGACTTCCACTTCTGAGAACCCCGGAAATGTGAAAAGAGTCTATTATGAATAAGTATATATTAAGAAAAGAAAAAAGAAAAGTATGAATGTTGAAATATAAATAAACTGATTTATATCTCACACACACACAAAAATAATAAATACATGACTAGATAAAAAGTTCATCAAGACAAACTTTGTTGTCTTGAGAAAGCGTGACCAGAAAATTAGTTTTATTAGCTTAAAGATGGAATGTTGATAGATAGACAAGCCAACAAATCTACTTTTATAAATGCACACCATTTAGATCTTGGGCAGCCATCAGATGTTAAAACAGTCATTCGTCTTCCACTGCGACACTTCACACTTATACTCTCTGACTGCTTTAGTGTCATCTTCAAAGCCTTACATTCTGTGTGTGTTTGTGTCTCAGTATGGTTGTGCATCTGTCAGTTGTTGACCACAATCCTGGAGTGTAAGTGCGCCCTGCACTACCTGCTATTCTGTACCAGAGAGAAGCTGAGAAAGAGGCATTTGAAGACTTGTTTGCATAGCAAACAAAAACCAGATAGAAACACAAACAGCCCCACTAACGGTTATGAACTGCGCTGCTGCTTCCATACCATTCCATATAAACATCAGTTTTTACAGCACTAAAAAAAGACTTTCCGAAAGAAATAAAGGTATATGTATAAAATGCTGCAGTGCATAATGCATCATATTAAAGATGTGAGATTCAACACTTGCTGAGTTCATCTATGCTGACAGCACTTAAATTTCATTGGTTCTCGTATGTATCATCAGCGTGGTAGATTTGAATGCGTCAAAGTGTATGAAACTACCACCGCATTACAATAAAGAACATTAAGGTGGTGTGAATGTGCTCAGTTGTCATAAACAATGTATATTATTTTAAACAAATTTTAATTTTGTGTTACTTTCTTTTGATTTTGGGGTGAAATATGACTAGGACATGTTCCTGACAGGTTGCATGAGATTCACCCAAACAGCTGCTCAGCACAGAAAAGGCATACTGTATAAAGACTTATTTGCATAGGGTAAAACAATAAACCCAAATAAGTGTCTTAAAGGGATAGTCTGACCAAAAAGAAGGTTTTGTCTTCATTTAAAGACACCTGAGATGCTTATCTGATTGTCAGTCTTTGTCACAATTAACCTTCAGTGTACAGTATAAAAAAAGGATGCAATAAAAATGAATGGTAACTGAGGCTGGAAATATGGGGTGGTGATGGCGCAGTGGATAAGACACATGCCTTTGGTGTGAGAGACCCGGGTTTGAATCCACTGTGTGACACCAATGTGTCCCTGAGCAAGACACTTAACCCCTAGTTGCTCCAGAGGCGTGCGACCTCTGACATATATAGCAATTGTAAGTCGCTTTGGATTTCAGCTAAATGAATAAATGTAAATGTAATGTAAATGTAAAACTTGGGGCATCAATCAGCTGTATTGCACTTCTATTTATGATATTATTCTTTACCAGCGAGTTCACTATTACTAAACATGGGTTTAGTATGGTTTCTGAGGCATTAACTACAACTTATAGTGTCATTTGTATATGTAAAAGCAGTTGAAATATTATACATTTAAAAGTGTATTGTTGGCATTTGACTGAGCTTGCCATTTAATAGTATTAGAGGTATGACATTGAGCTTTAAAAGCTATTTTCCCCTCTTGTGAAGTAAGCTCAGCCTTCCTTATCTGTGTATAGACACGTGACTGAAGGTGTGTCGTGAAACATTACCTGCACAAGTGCAACAAAACACCCCTAACAAACTCCGTATTGCCCTTTAAGGAAAGTGTCCAGTGCTGTAACCTTGACTTTGCCTGAGTTCTATCAAAATTTTAAAGACATTAAGATGAATCAGTTTTCAAAAATTCATTTTGTGTGACATTCATGAGACAGAACATGGCCTGTCTGTTTTTCATTTTGTACAAAATCTTCAGGGTTTCATATCTGCCCACATAAATTCATGACGTAAATGCTAAGCCATCAGACGTTCATAATGGAACTGAAGGTCTGGGATGTTTTCTGTGGGATTTAGCTCCTCCTTGTGGTTTTCGGGAACATTTTTTGGTAGTAAACAAACATTTAGGTTATTGGATTGACATTTTATTATAATCATAATATTCTGAGAGTTTTTAATATTTATGATTATTTAAATAATAATAATAAATAATATTTCTTATGTATTTGATAAATAAAAAATATATATATATATATATATTGCTTTTTACCTTCTCTTAAAATGATGGTTGGGCATACATGTTTACAAGTGAATCACTGCTTCCAGTGTTTGTAATGTGAAATGTTATTTTGTCAAAATAAAAAAAAAAACACTTGACATATGACATCAAGTGACTTATGTAAAACGCATAAATACTGTATGTAACAAGATTAATTTTCTGCCATTACAAATATATTATCACTCATTTAATTTTTTTTTTTTTTTCCTTCTCACAGGTGAGCATGTGATGTGTCCTAGTCAGAGCCACTCTGGTTCATCTGCCACAGGCCACGTTAGTGATCCAGGAGGTCCAGCACTAGGTGGACCTGGTATTCGCACAGATCTGCATCCTCGTCCCCCTCAGCAAGTAGTGTATGTTTTCACCACCAGCCTAGCCAACAGGTCAGTATGATCGCTTTGTTCAGTGCCAGTAGCTTGACAGACTGTTTGGAACAAATTGGATATGTACCATACATTGCCATGTCTAAGCCGGAAATTTCTGTGAAAGCCACAACAAAGGAGTTTGAATTTATATGCACGTATCATCTTAGCAGCTAATATTCCACCACACTCTTTTAACAGGTGTAGGAGTGTGCTTTTACAAGCCATTGTCATGTGACTGAATAGAAAACTATTAAAATCAGAGGAAACAGTTTTTTCCCCCTAATTTCTTTGTTAAGTAGATTTAACAACTTTTTTTTATTTCCTGCAGTGCTGCAGAGGCAGTGATGCATGGCCACACAGACTCCATCCTCTTGTATCACCAGCAGAATGTCCCTCGTACCAAGCTGGAACAGGTCTGTCTATATGTATAGGCACATGGTGTACCTACATGCCTTCATATTTTTGTTATATTAAGTTGATGAATTACATGGGTTTGTTTACGTTTGTAATCATAAGCCATGCGTGTATGCTCTTTAAATACTAAAGTAGAGTGGAAAAATTGTGTCACAGCATCCACACTTGCAGGTGCTTGGTGACATGAGGCACTGTATTTGTTTAAATGGCTATTTAAATCACAATGCTTATCTTTGTTCCTGTTTCTGTTTTGATGAGAAACAGTACAGTTCAAGGCTTTTGTGATGTATTGAACTGAGATTAATAATGGCATTAACAGCACCCCTTTCTTTCTCTCTTTCCTTTTTTTGTATCTGTCTGAGCAGTCTTCTGGCGTTGGAAAACTCTTGAACCTGACAGAGCAGATCAGCTCTAGTCACAGTCCGCCCATTGGCACACCCAAGTCTCAAAGTGGTACGCCCCGGCCAGCTTCTGTCGGTGGAGTTGTTGGAGGACACCTTCCAGGCACCAGTACTCCTTCTTCTACAGGCCATCCAGATGGTGAGCCAGCCCAAACCCTCCGAGGAGGAGGAACGTCAAACATCAACAGCCGCTCTGCAGTTCATTCACTGGGCCAAGGAAGTTGTGGCCCACAGTCTGTGGGAGTTTCAGGACCAGACGGAGTGGACAGGCCTGGTACAATTGCCCACCATGGTGCAGGTGTGTCTCCTTCGTCAAGTCCCACTGCATTATCTGCACACCGTCAGAGTGAACCGGGCCAACGTGGAGGGCCAGGAAGCACAGATGGCCTCTCTAAGGAGCAGTTGGAACATCGTGAACGTTCTTTACAGACTCTTCGAGACATTGAGAGGTTGCTTCTCCGTAGTGGAGCTGGTGCAGGCCATGAGGAACCAAGAGGTCCTAATGGCAATCCTAATGGCACTAATGTTAACAACAATAATAGTAATGATGGTGGCAGAGGTTTGGAAGATGGTGAGAATGGTGGGGGGAATACTGGTAATTGCCATAGCAACAATGCTGCTATGCCTGGTATGCCCCCTGTTGGTGGAATGAAAAAGTATGAGGAGCCGTTACA
>JAFVLL020031396.1:77563-107411 GCA_021397915.2 Tor tambroides
AGTAGATCAGCAGTTTTTGAAATACTCAGACCAGCCCGTCTGGCACCAACAACCATTCCACGTTCAAAGTCACTTAAATCCCCTTTCTTCCCCTTTCTGATGCTCGGTTTGAATTTCAGCAAGTCGTCTTCACCACATCTAGATGCCTAAATGCATTGAGTTGCTGCCATGTGATTGGCAATTTGTGTTACCAAGCAATTGAACAGGTGTACCTAATAAAGTGGCCGGTGAGTGTGTGTATATATATATTTAAATGCAAGATACTGTATTTAAAGTATACTTGCAATAGTTCCACTTCAGCACAATCAAATATACTTCAGTATATCTTTAGTTGAACTTGAGCATTACTTCAGCACAATTAAAGTGCATTAAGTACAAAATTAGTTGTTCCAATTTAGCAGACTTTGAGTATACCAATTTAGTATACCAAAACTCCAGTTGCAGGGTATTTTTTTTTAGGGTATTAAGTACATGCATATGTAAATGTATTTGTAGTATACTTGGCATAAAATAACTGTATTTAAAATACATTTTAGTATATTTGTTTTTCACTAGGGTTATTATTGACCCAATTACTGTTGCTTTTTTTGTTATTGAAACAATCTTCCAAACTTCTAAGCATATAAGCATATCTAGAGACCAGAATATCATAGAAACTTTGGCAGCTGGTTCTTTTGACCCCCCTGAAACATCCTGGCACTTTGGCAGCAACCTTTACACAGGCAAACAACACTCGCATTTTTTTCAGAAAATGTACAAATCTACTTTTCACTTGCATGTCTCATTTTCCTTCATCTCTTTTTTTGTTTGTTTTTTTTTTATGACGAACACTCGATCTAGAGAATAGAGACATGTCTCTCTCTCTCCATCTTACTCTCACCATCTCCTGTCTGTTTGTGCTGTGGCTGCAATTTGCTCCTTTTTCCTTGCTCTAGTTGGCTGATGGCCCAGAGTGTGTTGGAAAAGATACAACCCTTGACCCCCTGTGCAAAGTGAGCTGAGCTCTTCCCTGTCTTTACAGAGAGAGAATGAAATCGAGAAAGAGACTGCAGAGCTCACCGAGGGACTGCGGCCTCAGTCACTGCACACACTGCTGTTCTGTGGCCATGACAATCTGTTTATGCTGTATGTACTGCCCGCCCTCTCTTGCTCTCTCCCTCCCTCTCGCTCTCTCTCTGTTTTTCAGTTCTCTTGGGAGTCACATGGTATGTGCTCCAAGAAACACTGTTCCACGATGTGATCATTCTGTATACACCCAAACCAATGCATTCATGTTTACCTCACAACCTTTGTAGCCATTTTTGCAGATACAATATCCTTACCAGGCCAATGCAGCAACACTGTCTCAACCAGTGGATCTGTTCATCTGTCCAGTAACAGACAGGGGGAGTGTTTGGTACACCTAAAAATATTATATAGCCGATTTTGCCAATTCCATTTGGTGGCATTAGTGAAAGGGAATCACAAAATTACACACTTTACACAGCTATAAAAATAATTGATGTGTTTTCCACACTGTTTTTCATGGTATGAACTAATTGTATAACCTTTTAATTTATATGCACCAATATACATAAAATAACATTATTACTTAGGCACATATTTTTAAAAATATTTTTGTATTTTATTTGATGCAAATTATGTGCAAAGAAATTGTTGAATCAGATTTTTGGAATCTGAACAGACTTAAAAATACTCACATTATGTAATTAATTACATAGTCTTTATGAAATTTTGTGGCTAAATAAAAAGCATTTTAAAGTCATTGTGTTATTTACATTGTTGTTTAATTTGATATTTTTTGGTTAATTTTGTGGTGTGATTATTATTTGTTTGTTATGGGGCTCTTTAAGAGAAAGGGGCTTGGCGGAGTCAAAAGGGATCAGGGGAGAACTGTATGGGGAGAGGGAGGATAAAAGCTTCAGGAAATGAATCAACACATTGAATGGGCCTGCTCTCTTTTGTTTAATAACACGACAAATTTGATCTTGTTGATTGCAATTACATTGCAAATATGATGTGAATATTTTACTTGCCGAATTTGCAAACTGTCAGGTCTAGTTACATGATGAATTGCTGACTTAATGCACACATAAACTACATGGTATCCACAATCATGGAAAATCTGGAAATAAAAAGTGGTGTTTTGCAGGCATGGAAGAGTCATAGAAAGTAATAAAAAAATTCAAAGTCATGAAAAAGCCATGGAACTTTCTATAATGAACATCCAATACATTTCTAAAAAAAAAAATATTTGGCTAAATATTGCTAAAATTGTTTGCAGGTCATAGGGATGTCAAATTTGTGAGTGAATCATTCCTTTCCATCAGTTCTTTTTTTTTTTTTTTAATGAATTAGGTTCACAAATGAATTACAGTGAAATCCTTATCCAGTAAGGGCAAAATTACAAAAAAAAAAAAAACGAATTCTTGTTGTTTCAAACCCATATGCTTTTTTTCTGAGAAACACAAAAGCTGCTTCATGCAGCTCTTTAATGCAAAACCAGTTCATAGTGAGCACAACTGTATATTAAAGCTCTATACTGTACACTATAAAAGAGGTGCATATGTACTCAAATATGGTACGGTTAGATGTGTTATGCCAGCTTAGACATCATAAAGTTTGGTCATGAGACCAAAAAACCAGTGACGACTTGTCATTATCGTTTGAATGAAAATGTGTCGATCAAAAGATGATCCTTTTATGTTCCACAAGAAAAAAACAAAGCATGCAGGTTTGGGTCAACATGAGGGCGGTTAAACAGAATTTTCATTTTTGAACTATTCCTTTAACAGTTTCTCAAGCTGTATCTGTGAGGGTGTTTATATTGGCTTCTTTGCCTTTGATTGCTTCACTCCTCCTTCCTTGTTTCCCTTCTTCAGACTTCTCCAGTCTGTCCTCCCTTCCTCTTAAATAAACAGTATTCTTTCACTTTGTTGTGGCATTGTGTCTTGGCACAGGGGCACAGGCAGTGTTTTCAAACAAGCCCGGCTGCGAGATAATTTCCCCCTCACTGCGTCCGTTCTCGGTCTCTCTGTTTGTTGTTGTCATTATCATCCAGCCCGCTTTAGGCCTCGCGTTCTTCACTCTTCTCTCACGCTGCTTTCATTTGCCAAGAACCATGTCATGCATAGTTGCCACAGCAACCTGCCTAAACCCCCAACAGGCTGATTTTTTGGCTTTCACCTGTGCGAAGTCCCACAATGCACTGCACCTAGAACAAGTCGGCTACAGTGCACACTTCTTAAGTTATACGCATTAGTCTCTGGCGTGTCTCTTTGATCTCCTTTCTCTTTTTTTTTTTTTTTGGTTTGTAAATGCCAATCATGTTTATTACAACATGATTACGATTAGTTTGCATTTGCAAATATCATGGCATGAGGCGCACATATCCAACTGATTCTCAGAAACTGGAAGAGAAGCTTTCGATAATTATAGATAATTACCAAATTGTCTTTTGAGAAAAGTAATCACCTGACACTGAATAAGAAGTTTGAAAGTGATTATAATTTGTCGTGAGTTGTTGTTGATTATGTTATTTATCAAAGTTGTTCAGCAGGGTGTCTCGGATGTTCAGTACACACTTCGAGTCTCCTCAAAGGCCAGAAGCGTTCTTTACACAAGTACGTAAATGCAGATGCGACTCTTAGTGTTTGGTCAATGTATTGCAGATACCGTTTTCTGGAGTAGTTTTATAGTATCTGTGTTCATTTAGCTCGACTAGCTCACCTGAAAATGAAAATTTGCTGAAAGTTTACCCATCCTCAGGTCTTCCAAGATTTAGATGAGTTTGTTTCTTCATTATATCAGATTTGGAGAAATTCAGTATTACATCACTTGCTCACCAATGGATCCTCTGCAGTGAATGGGTGCCGTCAAAATGAGAGTCCAAACAGCTGATAAAAACATCACAATATTCCACAAGTAATCCACATGATTCCATTAATCAACTTTTTCCTTGTGAGGCAAAAAGCTGCATGTTTGTAATAAACAAATCCGTCATTAAGAAACGTTAACGTCAGACTGTTCCTTCTGGTTGAGATATGAGTCCTCTATGAAAAAGTAGTCTGAATCAGAAGAGAAATATGCACAGTTTACAAGCGAAAACAGTTCTAAACAAATATGTTGGTGGATTTTGATGTAAGAGGACAACAGAGGATGGACTTTTTCCACTGGAGGAAGTGTTATGGATTATGGACTGGTGTTTTGGCCAGAAGCGACAGTTTAAAGTTAAAACACTTTAATGATGGGTTTGTTTCTTACAAACATTGAACTCCACAAGACATTAAGTGATGGACTGGAGTGGTGTGGATTACTTGTGGATTATGATGTTTTATCAGCTGTTTGGACTCTCATACTGACGGCACCCATTCACTGCAGAGGATCCATTGGTGAGCAAGTGATGTAATGCTAAATTTCTCCAAATCCAGTTGCAATGAAGATACAAACTCATCTATATCTTGGGTGACCTAAGGTTAAGAGAATTTTCAGCAGATTTTCATTTTTGGATGAACTATTTCTTTAATGTGACTGGGTGTGCCATGTTGCTGTAAAGTATTCATATTTAAATTTGAGACTAAAATCAACAGTTCTTTTGAATTTGCAAGGGAACTTTAAGAGTATTTCTGTGGTGCATCAAGCTCCTTTATTTCAAAAGAACGAGGAGAATACAGTTTGTGACTGTGACCAGACTGTGACTGGTCATATTATGGCAAAACAAATCTTCTTGTCACCCTTTTTATTTATTCATGTGCCAAGCATATTACAAATGTTTAATGTAACAAATAAATCCTAGTACCCAACAGTGTTAGTTGTGTTTTTTTTTTTTTTTTTTGGGACAGCTGTTTGACTTTAACATGTTGTAAACTATTGTGAGTTCAAAAGTGACTCCAAAAAATTTTGCATGTGGCAAAAAAGAATGTTTGGAGCTGGCCTACTGACGCAGCTGTTAAATAAATCATTGCAATATTCACATTGCAATATTTTATTTTACTTTAAAGGGATAGTTCACCCAAAAATGAAAATTCTGTCATTAATTACTCACCCTCATGTCATCGTTCCAAACCCGTAAGATCTTCATTATTCTTTGGAAAACAAATTAAGATATTTTTGATGAAATCCGAGAGCTTTCTGATCCTCCATAGGCCGCAGCACAACTATCACGTTCAAGGCTCAGAGAGGTAGTAAAGACATCGTTAAAATACTCCATGTGATGTCAATGGTTAAACCTTAATTTTATGAAGCTACGAGAATACTTTTTGTGCACAAAGAAAAGAGAAATAACGTCTTTATTCAACAATTTCTTCTCTTCCGTGTCAGTCTTTGACGCGTATTTACGAGAGTACCACGACGAATGCGTGTGCATTCCTTTGCTTGCAAACAAGGTGAAGCGCATCCAGGTTCTGCATGGTACTTACGGGTTTGGAACGACATGAGGGTGAGTAATTAATGACAGAATTTTCATTTTTGCCACTATCCCTTTAAATCCTTAACCACAAATGATTGGAAAAGTCATTGGAATTCATTGGTCCAAAAACTGTATCTGTATCATCAAAAACATTTTGACAAAAAATCATGCAGATTAGATTTTTCGGATGGCTTTCTGTGACGCATTAGCAAGGCTTCAGACTGTGAAATATTCAGAAGAAAATTAGATCAGTGTGAATGAGCGAGTTGTTGACGCATGCAGCCTGCAGTTGGCGTCCTAAAGTCTCAGCACTCCCAAAATGCACCAAGCCTCTCCTGGAGGATAGGAGAAAAGGGCCCGGTCCGGGTAATTTCTGATTTCTGATAAAGTCACACACGCTCTCACCTGCAGTATCACCGTGTCCCTGTAGCTGCCGTCTTGCACATATGACGGTTGCACTCTCGTAACCTTTTGTTCTACTCGAAACTGCACTGCACTCACTCCCACGACAACAGGCGACTGAAAAACAAACGGCCTGTTGCAGCGGAGGAACAATGGACTGACTGAAGAGAAAAGGCACACAGCTGGACAGAGAGAGAAAATTACTAGATAGACACTCTGACAGTGGGAAGTTTCTAGGTAAACCCACTATTGTGATGAAAACAAGATTTTACAATCTTACCCTTTTTTGTTAAGTACCAGACTGGGAGTGTTCAGCTCCATTATTTTCCATATTTACTCATCTGCTAGTTATGCAACATTAATTTTTTTTTTATGCCTACGTGCACAAAAGCGTTTATTAGATGCGTTATGTTCAAACATGATTCAGCAGGAAAGAGATTTCTGTGACCTACTGACCTCTAAAACCTCTTTACCTAAGCAGCCAGATTTCCCATCACCCCTTGCTAAAGGTAGGCTGCTACATTTCTCCATGGGAAACTGTCCACTTCTCTGTTAGGGTGCTGCTGTGTTATTGCTGTGGTGTTTCAGGTGGTTTCTAAGATGTTCTGCTAGTATAAAATGTGCAAACATTGTCATTAACTGAGACAAAATAACCAATGGAAAGTAAATCAAAAAGTATAAGTATGTGAAACTAAAAACTGAAATAATTTAAGCAACAAATATTGTATTTTCATCATTTTCTTGTCTGATCTGTGTCAGCATGGCATAACACATCCTACCTGCAGATGATGATAGACTGTTTAATCCAGTGCTTCTGTTGAAAATGCACTCAATCCTGTAAGCTGCCCCTGTTTTGTGGCTGACAGGCTGCAAATCGAACAGCCAAGCAAGGCTTGTCCCGCCTTCAATAACACAGTCTTTCTAGAATGGGCGAATGGTGTCATGCAAAATTCGACCCCCCCCCCCCCCCCGTCAAATCACAGAAATGTGACAAATCTTATTTCCATTGGGCCCTAAAGCATTTCCAATGGCTGTTTTGTAGGGAAATGTAATTTTACATGACAATGAATGGCAACAGAGTGGATTTAAAACTTCCTCTGGCATGTTTTGCCAATCCTAAATGCAAATATCATTTTTTATTTTAGATAATTCTATTCTGTTGTTGATACTTCATCTCATTTCTTATCTTAATTGCAAACAATGAAACTAAATTAATGGATTGGTCACAATGGTCATATAGACAACTACGTGTCTAACCACCCAATATTCGATTAGTAAGGTCAACTAGTTCAGCTGTTTGCACAGAATTAATTGCACAAAATTGCAAAATTTTAAAAAATTTTATTACAATATTTTTTATTTTTATTTTTTGCTTTTTAGAGGGAAATTAGAGTGTGTTTTTGCATACCCCTACTGAAAATAGGTAGTAGATAGTCAACATTTACTCTACCTCAGGTTTTTCCAAATGTTTCCATTTATTTCTTCTAGTAGAGATGGGGAAAAAAAGTGCTTGTTGCTTTTTTTCCATTAAATTATGAGTCATATCAATATGAAATGGTTCACAGAACTTGTTTAAATGATTCATTCACAATTTTTATTTCATTTTATTTTTTTTATTTATTTATTTAAGAAGAGATATAAAAATATGTAGTAGAATTTGAAAGCGTGTTTTTGCTGATACCTTTCCAAGATATCTAAACATGAAAAATCATTTAGACCATGAAATAAATAATAAATCTCAAACACTGCATTGTTGATTCTAAATGAAACTAAACTGATTTTACAGTAAAATTACTATTAAAAAAACAAAACAAATTTGAAAAAGCTAAATTAACCTTAGGCCTATCCTCAAGTCTCTTGGTTCCTAGATATGCTACGCCAATTTCTTTGTCCCTTACAAAAAATGCAGGTCCAATCACTCTTCTCAACAGGCCGTACGATTACGAAGTTTAATACTTAGACTCTAAAAAATGCTGGGTTAAATACAACCCAGCACTGGGTAAAATATGGACAGAACCAGCGATTGGGTTGTTTTGACCCAGCGGTTGGGTTACTATCCAGAAGGTTGGGTTAAACATTTAACCCAACTTCTGGGTCAAAACAACCCAATTGCTGGTTCTGTCCATATTTAACCCAGCATTTTTTAGAGTTTGACAAACCCCAAACCCTAAGTATGAGCAATAGTGATTGTAATGCTCCCCTCAGCAAGCCCCGCCAACAAGTCCTTTGTGTATCATTTATAGAGCTGTCAAACATAATTGATGCTCAGTCAAATGTCAAATGCGATCCTACAGGCAGCGTGAATAATGGGTTTGAACATGGTTTAAAACGTGTTTAATGGCTCCCTCTTCACACACTTCATTAGGGGATGAGCGGAACACATACCGAGACAGAAATAGCGAGCGACGGGGAGGGGGGAAGTGTTCAGACGGTGTGAAGTAGTTCCCGCTGCAGAGGAAGGGAAGAAATTAAGGAAAGTGAGAAAGTGTGTTAGTCACCATTTGTGTGTGAGAGAGTGGCCGTATTAGTCAGACGTGGAATGAAAGCATGTTTGACTCAGGTGGTTTCAGCTGACTTGTGGGAAATTGGGTTTCGGCTCGGCAAGTTTCATGTTCAAACAAGACATGATCCCGACTTCTAACAATTATGCCTCTCTGTCTTTCTCTCGTTCTGATGAGTAGCTGTTCTGTCGAACGCTGAGTCATCGGTTGTAATCTGGGTGTGGGGCGATATTTTGTACGGTAGTGCCAATAATTCTTTTCAGTTACAGTTTGTTTTTTTTCCCAAGAAAAAGAGAAGTTCATTGTTTACTCTCACTCATTTAGTTCTAATTAAATTGTTTTGAATTTCCAACGCATTTCCAATTGTTTATATTGATTTCTTCTGTATTGTACAAAAGGAGAAATTTAGAAATATTTGCTGGTCGCTTTAATTTAATTCTGAAAATTTTTTAATGACTTTTTTAAAATTGGCTTCAGGGTACGAAAGCACCATAAAAGTATCACTCAAGTTTCTTTGCACATTATATTTATGTTATTATATTTATATATTATACATTTCTTCTGAAGCCGTAAGATAACTTTCTGTAAGAAACACGCCAGATTTTGTGTTAGTTATCACTGAACTTCTCTAAACTTGATTTTGTTTTATTTTATTTTATTTTTACATTTACCTTGGTTTTGACTTTGTTTTTGCATTTGATTAGAGGAAACATTGCAGGGCAAATGTGTAGAGGATTTTGAAAATATGTTTTTTCGCACATCCCTAGCTAAAATATCTAAAAAAAAAAAAAAAAAAAAAAAAAAAATGATCAATGCATCTATGAAATAAATACTCATCTCAAACATTCTTGTTCTTGAGGTCAACCAGCTGACTCAATGATTAACAAGTGTGCCTATCAGGAACTAACAGCATTTATTTTGGTGTTTTAATCGAAGAAAGAAAGTTATACTGATTTCTTAATGACAGAATTTTCATTTTCGGGTGCCTTAATTTCCACACCCAAGATTTTGACTCAGAATCATAAAATAATTTGATGTGATCTTTGTACAAAAGAGGTCAGCTATAATAATAATCCTATTTGTTTTTCTACTTGAAGATCAGATCACCATTTCTGGGCTTGGCCGAGTGTACAGTAGTGGAAAGACCTGATTGGCGGTAGTGAACGCTCACTTGTGACCTGGACACGCTTATGGGCTTTTAAATGCCGGTAGCAGGTGAATGATTAGAGCTTTCAGCGTGGCTGTCGGCTTGAGTGTGTTTAACTTTCCTTTATAGTGCTCAGTAGCATGAGCAAAGGTCTTGCCATCAGGTGATGGAGTGGGATTAAAAGTAAAGTGCCGCTGACCCTTTGAACTCCATGCCAAATAGGAGACAGTTGACAACGTATGTGTACATAAACTTTCGTCACAGTGACTAGCCTTTGTCTGTGATTTGCATTGATTATATGAAGTGTGTGAGTAACAGTCCTGACGAAATCTGTTTATTTACACAAAACCTGCGGTTTATTTGGGGGAAGCAAACGGTTTACTGAAAATAGTTGGCAGAAGTTTGTCTTGGATATTTACCGGAAAATCATTGTTTTGTTTGTTTTTCAACAGCCTTGTTAATGCCTGAAAACATTTTATGTCTTCATTTTTATTTTATTTCTGTATATATTTATTTACTTGCAAATTTTTTTATTTAATTTTAGTAATTGTTTGTGCATCTCATTTTCCATTTTCCATCAACACATTTTTGGAGTACATTTTATAAGAAAACATTGATTCATTGATTCTACTTCAGAATTTCACATTTACTTCAATGTATTGTTTGCTGTTTCTTTGTAATTAGCTGTGAAACATTCTAGCAATTTCTGAGTGAAAATTTCTGCACCAAATTTATTTCAGTGTATGTACATAATACATGTGCATTCATAATACACACACCTGGTCTTATTGTACACTATTTATTGACATACTATGGAAAAAAAAAAAATGCGGTTACACTTTACGGTATCCTTGTTACAGTATAATTAGTAAAGTGTAGTACATTTAAGTACTATATGGTTAGGATTAGGCTTAGGGTTACTTGCATGTAGTTATGCAAAATTAATTGTTATTATAATAGTAAGTACATGTAACGTGTAACAAGGACACCTTAAAATAGTTACCAAAAATGCATGTTGAATCGAGTTGGCCTTAAAAACTACTTCAGTGCCTGATTACATTTATGTCTTCAAAATTGCTACATACAGTATAATAGTATATAACCAAAGTTAGGAAAGGACGTCAGCATGTCATCATAGGCCCCAATCAATATAAGTTTGTCATCCGACTGGAGAACAACTCTCATCTCGCGCCGTTTTCTCAACCGAATTAAATCCGGCAGCAACGTTGATGAGGTTAAGTTGCAAAAGTCAAAGAGCTTGTTGTTTTGGAAAACCAATTTGGTCTGCCAGAGAGCCCGAGTCTAAGTGGACAGCCTGGGACAGAGACGGCCGTCAGACCCTTTCATTCTTCATCTCTCTCTCTCTCCTTTCACCCCTCCCCACATTTCCACTGGCGCCGCGCTCAAATGTAGTTTGTTAAGCCGGGGCCAATGTCATAAAGCCTTCACTGTCTGTGTGTCTGTGTGTGTGTTGTTAACGTTTAACTTCTCTGTCACACACTTTGTTCACAGTATTGACCCTGTATTGCCTACAGTACGGTTCTGTGTGCATGTGTGTGAGAGATTTATGTGTTTACGCAAGTATAAGAGGGCGAGAGGTGCGTGTGTCTTAGGAGAGGACCTAGAATTTTCCTATTACTTTTCTCCTGCTCTCCTTTGGGCATTTGGAGCTATAAATATACCTCAGCATGCTAAAAATGTGCAACAGTGTAAGTTGTATGTGTGTGTGTGTGTGTGCGTGTGCCTGTTGGAGACCTGCTCCTAGATTTCAAAACTACATGGGTAAGAGTGTAGGCGTTTGCATTAGGGTTGTATTCAGAATCCAGTGAGTTTATTTCTATATTCTTTCACTCATGTGGAGGGAACAGTTTATCAAAAGACTCTGTAGCAATGACATCCTAAAATGTTTACAATTTGCTTGATTTTATATAGTTTTTACAAATGAGGACAACCACAAAATAACTTTTGGGGTGTTTTTGTCAAATTTAGCTTGAATTCTGTGTACACTTTTGACCCCAAAATATGGTTAAAGGCATAGTTCACCCAAAAATGAAAATTTGCTGTTAATTTCACCCTCAGGCCATCCAAGATGTAGGTGACGACTTGTCTTCAGCAGAAAATAAAGATTTTTAACTGAAATTGTGGCCTTAGGGTGAGTAAATTAACAGCACGTTTTCATTTTTGCGTGAACTATCCCTTCAAGTAGGTACATTTTTGTTGTTGTTGTTGAACATTCAGATTCATTCTTAAATATGTGATATTGTTTTTTGACATAAAAAATATTTTCAAAATTCATATGGAACTGCTCTCTTGATATTGGCATCAGCCTCAGCCGTCTTTACAAACAAGGACATCCCCAAAATGACTTTTTACGCAGTCAAACATAGCTCACTTCTGCCCCTACAAAAATTAACCATGGTTTTACTACCAAAAAAAACAAACATTGTTACTATAGTTAAAGCATGGTAACCACAAATTAACAATGGTTTTGCTACACTAACCATAGTTTAACCATGGTATTTGTTGTAGAACTGTGGTTATACCAATGGTAATCAATAAGACAAAACACCATTGGTTACTACACTTTTGCTATAATAAAACCATGGTTAATTTTCGTATGGGTGGGTACAGGTTTGTCCCCAAAATATGGCTAAGTTGGTATACACACACACACACTTGGAAATATCCATTCTGACTCTATCATGTGAGTCGTCTGGGCTTTATATGTTGGTGGTCTTCTAATGACATCAGCACCCGTCTCTTTTGTGAGCATCAAACATGTGCTTCAGATTTCCCCCCCAAAAATCAATCATCTCAGACGTTCATTTTGCTTGAATCTCTGGAAAGTTTCTCTGGCTGACGTCAGTTTCATGTTCTCAATTCAAATGCCATTTGCGAGAGACAAACTCCCAGATCGAGCTCTTGTTTTCTCAGATCACTCTCTTTCCGATTTGTTCTGGACTGTGTAAATGGGATCAAAGTGGCAAGCGGTAATAGCGGAGTTTTGAGAAGAAGCGGTTGAAAAAAAAATTTGGCTTTTCACAGGGTTCTCTGGGTCATTCTCTTAAGATGTTCACTGTTTTTCTCTGTCTGTCTTTCTCTGTCTACTTTCTCCCACGTCTCACTTTCTCTCTCTAATCTCTTTCTCTTTCACAAACACAGTTCTTTGGTCTAAGAGGTGTGTGTTTGTGTTCTCAAAGACAGTTATTCAGACACTTTGATGTAATTGCTGTTTTAGAGATTCTTATGGTTTAACGCACACAATTTGACAAATGTAACAAAACTTTCTAAACGGGAAGTTTAGGCGGGACATATCAAATGACCCATTTCTTTTAATTTTAAACAGACGTGAACAGTTGAGTACTACTTCAGTACTCAACTGAGCTGAGTACTAGATGTTGCAGGTTTTACTACAAAAAAAAAACGTGGTTACTATAGTTAAACCATGGTAACCACAAATTAACTATGGTTTTCCTACACTAACCATAATTTAACCATGGTATTTGTAGTAAAACTGGTTATTCGTGAGGGGAGGGACATTCTCGTTTTTGAGAGCATTTGATTGGACAGAAATCATCAATGCTTTCAAAATTTGACAAATGTAACACAACTTTCTAAACAGGAAGTTTAGGTGGGACATATCAAATGGCCCATTTCTTTTAATTTTAAACAGACGTGAACAGATGAGTACTACTTGAGTACTCAATTGAGTTGAGTACTAGATGTTGCAGGTTTTACTACAAATAAAACAACAACAAAACAAACATGGTTACTATAGTTAAACCATGATAACCACAAATTAACTATGGTTTGGCTACACTAATCATAATTTAACCATGGTATTTGTAGTAAAACTGTGGTTATACATTAGGGGAGGGACATTCTCATTTTAGAGAGCATTTTATTGATTGGACAGAAATCATCAATACTTTCTTTTGATGGGATCTTTAATGTTTTAAGAACAAGAAACAAAGACCCCATGAAACTACAACTGAAGTTATGCAGCCTTTAATCCATATTTGAGTGGATTGAAGTTTATTCTTTAGTAAATTATAAATTATTTCCATAATAAGTGCTCATTTTAATGTATGCTAAAGTGTACTTCTTTTTACCAAGGGACAAGATGTATAATCATCACTGTAGCTGGCACCAGCCATTAAAAAACATACTGGTCAAACTCTAATGCTAATGATCGTAGTTAGCGCAGTCGACCTGACCTGTCCACGCTAGATGATGAGCACAAAGGCTGCTGCAATACATTATAATGAGAGAATTTCCTCTAGGGGTTAATGAGTGATGAACGCAGAATGTTTTTTAGTTAATGACTAATTGGTGTCCAGCAGATTGTGTGTGTGAGGTAACTCTTCTGAAATGTCAATTTAAAGGTAAATTGTGGTTTTTTTTTTTTTTTCTGATTTTAGGACACTTATTACATATTTGACAATTTTAGGATGACTGTCAGTACATCATTTTGAGGTTTATTCCTTTAAAATTGCTAAACACTGGCTGAATTTGGGACAGGATTATCAGTTTGACCAATAAATGTAGTTATTTAAAAAAAAAAAAGAAAAGCATAACTTGTCTTGCACCGTTTGTGCGACAAACATAAATACAGTAATATACAACTGGCCAGAACACCTTAGCAACCACACAACAATGCATAAATAAACACTCAGAACACCTTAGCAACTGTATAGTGAGTAAAAAACACTTTAAACACCTTAGCAACAGTACAACAGCGCATCAAAAAACATTTGAACACTTAGTAACCTCACACCAATGCTAAAAATAGCTCATAACCCATTGGAAACCACACAGCATTGCATAAAAACAATTCTGACCACCCTAAAACCGCACAACAAGTGCAAAAAAACTACCAGAACACCTCAGCAACAGAAAAAAAAACGCGTAAAACACTTAAAGCATCTTGGCGGCTGCATAGCAACAACCTGACTAAAGGCCAGTTCCCATAAAGACTGAAAACTATAATGTGATAACTATAAGTTTTGATAATTATTTTCCTTCTATGAAAATAGGGAAGTCAACACCACAACTACACGATAACCATCACTTTCAGAATGTTTTTTATCAGCTGATGAATGATAAAAACATTGACAGCCAATCAGAGTCAACAGCTTTAAAGAGCTCGAGCATTTAAAGGGACAGAACACACGACTGCAGCATGTGTTTATTATGGACAGAACAGTTATCGTCTGTTGTGTGAACGCTAATGTAGTATCATTATAGGAGTGATCTGGCTTTAAATGAGCCAAAAAATCACCCTCAGGCCATCCAAGATGTAGTGGACTTTTTTTTTTCTTGAGTAGAAGAGTAAAGAAGATTTTTAGCTGAAACCGTGGTCCTTGTGATTTCATAAAATGCAAGTCAGCAGCCACTGTCACTTTGAGAGTCAAAGTAGCTCCTGAAGAAATATTGCTGTCTTATGAAATGAAAAGATTGGTCTTTGGATGAGTAAATTAATAGCAAATTTTCATTTTTGGGTGAACTATCCCTTTAAGACCCACAACATCATGGCACTGAGTTTTGCACCATTCACACGTTTTTCAGAAAATGTAGAAATCAAACTATTTTCGCATATCCGTTTGGTGCCGCTGTGGCACAGAAATGACATACCTCGAGAGAAAGAGAAAGGAAAGAGTCTGTTATTTGAGACCGAGAGGAAGAAAAGGCGCAAATAACTTTATAAAGGAAGGAGAGGGTGTTTGTGAACGGCAGCAAGTGGAAAAAAAAGTTTCCCGTTGAAGAGACGGAGAGTGTGATGGAGGGGCAGAGGTGTGCTGGTGAGGGGGTGGGAGAGGGACTGATAATGTGTCTTTTTGTTTTTGAGGTCAATAGCTTGAATGCCTCTGGGATGGAAATGTGTGTGGGACCCCGTTACCCGTCACCGACACGCTTCACATCTGACTGGAATTGTTTGTGTGCCTGTGTATGTGTAATTTGTACCAACTATTTATGACTGAATATTAGAATTTCGGTTTTTATTCCAATTTAAAGTACAAGCTTTTAGGCCTACAAGATTAATCAAAATAATACAGAAATTGCGATATGACTAAATCGCAAAGGCTGTTATTTAATTAAATACATATATTCGCTGTGACGTGAAGTGCAGCACTGTGTTCTGATTGTAATGTAAAATAAAATAATTATGATATTATTTTGATAATATAATAACTGTATATTGTATCTTGAAGGTTCAGCAACACAGAAAATCTGGATTTTTTTTTCTGTCACAATTTTCATCAGAAAAATCACAATTTGATTCCTTTCCCAGTTCTTGCAGCCCTACTAGCTTTTAGAATATGGAAAATAAGGCCAATTTTTTTTTTTTAATATCATTTGCATGAACGCTGGTGTCATTGGGTGTGTGTGTGTGAATGTCTCTTGTGCAACAGGTGTCAGGGTGTCCTGTTCAGACCTGTATGAATGACATGTACCACATGCCTCTCCCACACAGTCTACATGACAGACCTACAGTGACAACATGGGAACTCCCTCAACACACACACACACATACACATACACATACACATACACACAGACATACACACAGACACACACACTCACACACACACACACACACACACACACACACACACACACACACACACACACACACACAGAGAGACATGCAGGAGAGCTCTACAGGTTATGGACAAAGGCAGGTGGCTGCTGGGATTGTGTGTAGTTCCTCTTTCATTCACATGAGAGAAACCCAATCCTTCGCACATTTCAGTCTTGGCAGCTGTGCTGAGGTGTGTGTGTGTGTGTGTGTGTGTTAGTTCTGGATCTACGGTAACTCTTGGAATGTGGTCAGTTGGTTTCTATTGTAAATATATATTCAAGAGCCAATGAAGTGGTTTGATGAAGGCATTAATCAAAATACCGAAAACAAAATCATATAATGGCTTAGTGCGATTATCAAATTGCAAAAGCTGCAATTTAATTAAATATGAACTGTGTGTTTCATAGTTAAGTGTTTATTTACACGTGAGCAGGTTATGCTCCACTGCAGTATCTCAGAGCAGTTCAGAATTCCATCTCTGCATCTGCTCCGAGTTTGGGTTACTAACATGCATTTAGGAACGCAACATGCACCCATACTTGTAGTGATGCATGTAGTGAGAAACGCTTGTCAGCAAAAGGGAAGCTGTAAGGGCTACCTGCAGTTGTCTGTCAAAATAAGAGTTTGATGGTTTAATGATTGAGGAAAAAAAAAAAACATTGACAGACAATGTAAAATTATGATTTTTATATATATATATAATATATGTATATATATGTATATGTGTGTATATATGTGCGTGTGTATATGTATGTGTGTGTGTGTATATATATATATATATATATATATATATATATATATCACTAAACTTTGGCTAAATTGTGCATCCCTACAATTTTTTTTTTTTTTTGGTGTTTTGTTTTTAACAGAAATCATCATTTTCTATCCGGGGGGGGGGACACAATTTAAATTTGGGGGCATATCAAAGCATATACCTTTTTTAAAATATCCTTTTGCCTTCAGTGGCTGTTTGCTTTTTCTAGTCTTTTGTAAGTGGTATTATAGGGAGGGATTTTCTGTTTGTAGACTAGAAAGCATTTGATTGGTCAAAAATACACACTTCTGAGTGCAAGATGAGTCATCAGTTCATTATCAGAAGTTTAAATGTTAAATGGGTTTATGCTAAAGGTTAATTTAGTCAGAGTCCACCAGCATATAGATGAGATCAGAGCCCTTGAAGGTTTTTAGGAAGTATGTAAATGTGTAAATATTAGCAGCCGATGCAAAAATATGTAAATACCTCTTATTCATTTGCAAACATTGATATGTTTATGACTGTATGAACAAGAAGAAAAGGGAGTGGAACATGATAAAAAGAGAGAGAGTGAAAATAAGAACTGTTTGATGAAAAATGAGACAGTCTGGATATTATTATTGAAGGTGGGGAGTTTTTGTGGTTTCTGCTCACTGTGGGCGGAGCAAATTAGACGAGAAACTCACTTCTGGGCATCAGTGTGTCCAGACATCATTTACAGCCTCCTTCTTAAAGGGACAGTTACACTTCTCTAAAAGTCTCTCTCTCTCTTTCAAAGGTTGTCATTTCTCTCTAGTCATTATGCTAAAATGGCTCATTATTTTTGAATGTTTTTGTATGTTAATGAGTCATAATTGAATTGAATTAAAGTATAATTGAATCTCTGTGGTGTGTGTTACAGATCAGTGCGCATGCAGTGAGGAGACGTCGGAATGCACTTGTTTGTTGGACCTTCATCCCAGTGAGGTGCGTAAATCCTCAGCAAACCCGCAGCATCCCCTGCAAATCTGCAGTAATTCAATGTCTTCTGATTGTGTCTGCACTAAACATATACAAGATCATTTACATTATAATAAAAGGATTTCTCTACTCTTTGAGCTCCTGATGCGGTTTCCTCTACTTTAAAAAGGCTGGCTGTAGAGCTGAAAGTCACAGTCAGTGACAGTGTTAATATCTAACTCTTCTACACAATTCAACATGGCTGAGAGGGCTAGTGAAATGATCAATAATCTGTCGACAAACAGTGATTGAACTGAGACAATTAAATTGATTAATAATTACAATAATTAATATAGTACAATATTTGCATTGATGCGTGTATACAGTATGTATAGGCATAGTGTTTTTATGAAAAAAAGAAATCCGTAAGAAAATCTGTCTATTGACATGTCTGATAATAAAGATGATATTATATTGAGATGTAGACCATTTCAGATTTGCAGTTATATATTCAGGAGATTTGCAGTTATATATCCAGGGTTTATAAATATATATTTCTATAAATTCTATAATTTATGAATTGATAATTATCTTATGTAATATCTAAAACTAAATTTATATTTACAGTATATATTGAGAATTATAACTTTATATATTATTTGATTATACAGTTATACGGTCAGAATTATAACTGTATATTCACAATTCCCATTTATATATTCAGACTTACAGTATCTCACAAAAATTAGTACACCCCTCACATTTCGGCAACTATTTTACTATATCTTCTCAAGGGACAATACTATAGAAATGAAACTTGGATATATTTTAGAGTAGTCAATGTGCAACTTGTATAGCAGTAAAGATTTACTGTCCTCTGAAAATAACTCAACATACAGCCATGATTGTCAAAATAGCTGCCAAAAGTGAGTACACCCTAAGTGATAACAGCTATACTTCGTTTAACCATGCAAAGCCACATGTCCTATTCATCATGTTCATGTTTTTTTTTTTTTTCTGCTTGACAGGACCATACAAATTTGTGTATCTTGTATTAGAGCAGTTACAATTTGGTGCTTTGAGTACAATTCTCTCATACTGATCACTGGATGTTCAACATGGCACCTCATGGCAAAGAACTCTCTGAGGATTTGAGAATTAGTACTGTTGCTCTCCACAAAGATGGCCGAGGCTATAAGAAGTTCAGTAACACCCTGAAACTGAGTTACAGTACAGTGGCCAGGGTCATACAGAGGCTTTCCAAGACTGGTTCCACTCAGAACAGGCCTCGCAAGCATCGATCAAAGAAATTAGGTCCTCGTGCTGTGCGTCAGGTGCAGAAGATGACTTCAAACAACAGACGCATGAGTGCAGCCAGCATTGCTTTAGAGGTTGCAGAAGTGGAAGGTCAGCTTCTCAGACCATACGCCGCATACTGCAACAAGTCGTCTTGCATTGCCGTCATCCCAGAAGGAAGCCTCTTTTGAAGCTGGCTCACAAGAAAAGCCTGCAAGCAGTTTGCTGAAGACAGCCTGTCCAAGATCATGAATTACTGGAACCATGTCCTGTGGTCTTATGAGACTAAGATGAACTTGTTTGGCTCAGATGGTGTCCAGCATGTGTGGTGATGTCCTGGTGAGGAGTACCAAGAAAATTGCGTCTTGCCTTCAGTCAAGCATGGTTGTGGTAGCATCATGGTCTGGGGCTGCATGAGTGCTGCTGGTGCTGAGGAGCTGCGGTTCATTGAGGGAAACATGGACTGTACCAACATGTACTGTGACATTCTGAAGCAGAACATGATGCCCTCCCTTCAGAAACTGGGCCGAACAGCAGTTTTCCAACATGATAACGACCCCAAACACACCTCCAAGATGACAACTGCCTTGCTGATGAAGCTGAAGGTGAAGGTGATGGAGTGGCCAAGTATGTCTCCAGACCTGAACCCTGTTGAGCACCTGTGGGACATCCTCAAGCGGAAGGTGGAGAAGCACCATGTGTCTAACATCCAGCAGCTCCATGATGTCATTATGGAGGAGTGAAGATAGATGCCAGCAACAAACCTGTGCAGCTCTGAGAACCCATGCCTGTGAGGATTAAGTGCATTTAGATAAATAGTAGTTGGTGCCCCTACAAAATGTTGACACTTTGGACCCAGTTTTGACATGTTCACTTAGGATGTACTCATTTTTGTTGCCAGTTATTTGGACAATAATGGCTATATTTTGAGTTATATTTAGAGGACAATAAATTTGTACTTCTGTACAAGCTGCACATTGACTACTATAAAATATATTTAAGTTTCATTTGTGTAGTATTGTCCCTTGAGAAGATATTCTAAAATTGTTGCTGAAATGTGAGGGGTGTACTCACTTTTGTGAGATACTGTATATTCAGATTTACTTCTATGCATATATTCATTATTTACATTTATATATTCAGTTTTGTATCTGTATTCAGACTTGTATCTAAATATTACAATTTACATTTATATATTCAGAATTATAAATACATACTCATGATTTACATTGATATTTTCAGATTTACTTCTGTATATTCACAATTTACATTCTTATTTTAATATTTATAGCTATTATTCAGACTTACAATTATATATTCATATACCTTTGAAATACAGTTTGTGATTATATGGCTGTATTAAAATAGCGAATGATCATTTTAAATTGTATCACCTCTCTTATGAGGTCAGAGAAGTATTGTTGGCAATGACCTTTGAATCCTGTTTAAGCATTAAGTGTGTTTTGGTGAAGGATGAATAGACTTGTCAAGAGCTTCTGGTTAAACATACACTTTCCTTGGATGTGATAGGTGGAGTGTTTGAACAAAATCATATATTACTGTAAGTAATTTTATGTCATGGTAATTGTGTGTGTGTGTGTGTATATATCACAAAGTTATATGGCATGACATTTAACAACAGCAACAAAAAAATGTTAATGTTTTAATAGTGGTAGTAGTAATACTATTAGTAATTTTTTTTAAATATTACATAGCCATGTGGAAATACATATTTTTGAATAACACAGCATATTTTAAGTTTTGTTAGTTAATAATTTTCACAAGGAATTGGAACATTTTTGATTTAAAAACAAAAGACTAGTAAAACTAATGGTAACACTTTAGTATAGGGACCAATTCTTACTATTAACTAGTTGCTTATTACCATGTCTGTTGTTAACATATTGGCTGTTTATTAATACTTATAAAGCACATATTCTGCATGATCATATTCTACATCCCTAATCCTACTCAATACCTAAACTTAACAACTACCTTACTATTAATAAGCAGCAAATGAGGAGTTTATTGAGGCAAAAGTTGCAGTTAATGTTTTGTTAATAGTGAGAATTGGACCTTAAAATAAAGTGTGACCAAACTAATATTATAAAATAGATACTTCATAGCTTTGACTCTACAATCATAATATATCCATCATAAAATAGCCAGTATTTACACAACTGCTCATGACTTCAGCAGTGCTCTTTAATAATAACTGTTATACTTCCCAGTTCTACTGTGTGCGTCTGATATGAAATGAAGTTGGTAAAATGTACTGTATGTTTCTACAAGAAATGTACAAGTCAAACTCACACACACTCTTTCATGTCTTTCTCTTTTCAGCTGTCTGTTTGCAGTCTCACTGACAGACAGACACAACATATTGCTGCAACCCAACCCCCTCAGTTTCCTCTCCATCATCAGCCAATCAAATGCACTCTGAAAATAAACTATCCAATCATGGCAAGCAAGTGACAAGCGGGGCCCAATCACAGCTCCCCAATGTAAACCAAGCCCAGCAGCAAGGACCTGCTGGCAACCAAGGGTCAAAGGGCAGTGGGTCTGGGAACCATGGAGTCAAATCCAACCCGATTTCTCCTGGCAACCCTGGACTGAAGAGCATCAACCAATCAGGCGGTGGAGTTGGTGGGATAATGAAGACCAAGGCAAAGAGGGAAAGGAGTGTCTCCATGGACACGGGAGACCAAAGAGACTCCCTCACCCCTGTTTTGGAGCCAGATGCCAAAGGTAGGCGTAATGCTGCTCTCATCCTTAGACCGAATGTCCACAGCCCGCCCACAGTTCGTAGACTGTCTGATGCTTTATACACAAAATAGCATGAGCTTTCTCAAAACATCCAATCTGTCAGACTAGATTTACAGATTACACATATTAGGTAATGTATTCTGACTACTTGATCACTCATTACTTTTAATAACTTTTGACCTAACTTTCTTTATCAACATTTCCCAAACTGGGAAAGAACTGCAGGGGGTTATAGCTAATAATTAATTCAATCATTAAAATGTCAAATTAAACTAATTGTGTGGCCTCACCTGACTAGTGACTGGTGTGTGTTGAGTCCCATAAAACTTGAAGATTTTCTGAATGTATATAAGCAGTAGGATTTTTTATTTATTTATTTTTTAAGAAAGGCAGATTTAAGAGAGAAAATAGAAGACAAAGCTGAATTTTCATCATCATTACTCCAGTCTTCAGTGTCACATGATCCCTCTGAAGTTGTTGTAATATTTATAATATTTGCTGCTCAATTATTATATCAATTATTCATGCTCAATGATTAATAATGGTTCTTTTTATTGTCAATGTTGAAAACAGTTTTTGCTGCTTAATATTTTTTGTGGAAACTTTTGTAACATTATAAATTAATTTTGTTTTTATTCTATTTGTTTTGTTTTATTATAATTATTTAATGTTCTAAAATACAACAATAGTATTCATTGAATAAAAGAAGAAACCTTCATTTCTTAAAATAAATAAATAAATACATCTTACCCCACATTTTTAATCCTAGTGTATCATGGTTTCCACAAACATATTAAGCAGCACAACACTGATAATAATAATAATAAATGTTTCTTGAGTAGCCAGTTGGCATATTAGAATGATTTCTGAAGGATCATGTGATACTGAAAACTGGAGTAATGATGTTGAAAATTCAGCTTTGTATCAAAGGAATAAATTGCTTTTTAAAATACATTCAAATAGAAAACAGACATTTTAAATTGTAATTGTATTTCACATTATTACTACTAATATCAACAATAAATTTAAACCTAGGGCTGGACAATATGACCTAAAATCAAAATCTCGATTAATTGAACATTTTACCTCAATTACGATTAAAGAACAATTACTTTATTTATTTGCCCTCATAGTTCACTGACAAGTACTGTAAATATGCACAACTATTAAAAGTGGGATATTTTATCTAATGAAAGATTTTAAAATAATTGAAAGAAATAAACTATTTACTATTTGTTATTTATTGAATTTTTCAAACAATTCAAATCAAACACATGAAATGAAAAGTCTTATAAAAAGACACATTTCAGTTTGAATATAAAAAGGATATTGTCACATTAAAAATATGTAAAAAGCATATTTTTACACTGCTCCGGTTGCTCCGATGACTCGACGTTCAAGTTCTATGTTGCTTCCATGCTGCTGACTGGAGGGAGTCACGTGACTACACACGCGGTTGTATGTTTTTAAGGAGAAAGTCAGGGTTGCCAATTCAGGCTGCTGCCGTGGGTTGTTTTTTAGTCCGTTTTTTACTTAAAGTGATCGCCCTTAAAGTAATTTTGACGGAGGGGACACCCGACAGAGGGGAAAACTCCAGGAAAAAAACACGATTGGTCTAGTTTTGAATAGCAATCGGGCTTGTTTTGTTTCGCGGACCTGGCAACCATGGAGAAAGTATTAACAGGATTAAAAAAACCAAATAACCGATATGGGAAAATTACGTCGGTTAGAGGTCCTGAATTTCAGTTTCGATTACTTTTCGATTAATCGTCCAGCCCTATTTAGACCACTTAACTTACTGATGCGAAGGGATGTTCAACTAGCGTAAGAAAAAAAAAAATGTTTTCAACCTGCCTTGAAAGAGTTTGTATTTTTGGTTACTTTTCCTATTTTAGCTTGCTCACAAAATTCAATTTGTTGATATTGATATCTGATATTAGTTTGTGAGATTGTGATATTGATTCTGATATTAACACTGTTAATTTGTTTCAAAGTAAATATCAAAATAATATTTTAATAATTAGTTTTGGCTTTAATAATTTAATTATAATATTATGCTTATCTTACGCAACTTCCTATTTTAGAAAGGGGGTCATTCTTGTGCTTGGGATTAAAAATCACTTTAGATAATCTTTTCGTGCCTGATTGGCCAGTTCTGTGTCTCAGTGGCCAGAATATGCAGTAACGTGGACCAGACTTTATGTCAATAATTAAAAGTCAGGTTATGGGAGACTAGCATAACATACAAACACATTCATGCACATATGATACTCAACAGGTAGTGCACAACCAAACTCAAAGCTACTTTTACTCATGTATATTTATCACTGTATCTCTCGATCAGCAACCTAAAAAAGGCCACACTTCTGGAATTCCCCTTTTAACTGGAAACACAGTAAAGATGAAACTGGCTGTTTTCAGCAACCCCAAAATGCCCTGACCTTTCTGAGCGCACGTGTGTGTGTGTGTGTGTGTGTGTGTGTGTGTGTGTGTGCGTGTGCGTGTGTGCGTGCGTGCGTGTGCGTGCTTATATGTGTGTATCATGTCAGATGTTATGCTCCTGGAACAGTGCCAAATGTGCAAGTGCTTGTGTTTTCCTGTTGGTTGTCCTGTTGTGTGTGTCACTCACTAATTGCGCGGGGGTTGAGAGAGACTCCGCGCTCAGACAGGAAGTAGAATAGAGCGGGGTGGAGAGGCTGAGGGGGAGGGAGACTCTATGCAACAAGTTCCTGAATGTCAACAGGTCCCTTACTGCACACACACACACACACACACACACACACACACACACACACACACACACACACACACAGACACACAGACAGTTCATAAGTTCCCTTATGTGGTTTGGTAATTCTGACAAAAACATGTCCATGTTGTTTCACACTATAAACCAAAGCAAAAAATACTTATATATTTATTATATTTTGCAGGAAGAATTTTAAGATTTATTTATTTATTTATTTGTTTGTTTGTTTTATTTGTTACTGGTCATTGTGACATTATTTTCATGACAGTTAAGTACAGTTTTCTCTCAAATTCCCCATTGTTAATAGTAACCACAAAATTGTCATTATTATAATCAAGTAATTTTTGCTATAGAGTAAAATGTGCCACACATTTTTAATTAAAATCATCATAATTAAAGGCATTACAAAACATACTACTAGTATATATATATATATATATATATATATATATATATATATATATATATATATATATATATGCTGATTTTTTTATGCTGATTTTAATTAATTTTAATTAACAGTGCATGCATGTAATAGTATTTCCTTTGCTTTACATTTCTCAAAATATTTTTATTAAATGAAATCAATTTTAAAAGTCAAAATAAAATATTTTAAAATATTTTCCATGTATGCTATTAAAAGTAAAAACTAATGATTCACTTTATTGTTAATAATACAAATTTGAAAATAGTGTAAGTGAATTAACTTTTTATCAGTAGGTTAATGCATGAAATGTGCATAAAATGTGATCATTTAAACTGTTAAAAAATAAAAATGGCTCTTACAATGTTCCAAAAGAAATGAAAGAAAATACATATTTAGTAAAATAAATATTAAAAAGATTTGCAGGACCATCATGAAAGGGATCATTCAGCAAAACGAAAATTCTGTCATTTAAGCCCTGTTCGCACCACCAATGACATTTTTTTTGCTGCATGTCAGCAGTTGCCATACAGATCGGATGCTAGTCTGCGTTTCTAGTTCTGGTTGCCCTAGTAACAGTTATGAATGCCACTACCGATAAGATGCTGTTCAGTGTCAGTCCATGTTAACCAGGTTTTGTGCCACTGAAATGAACATTCTGGAAGGAGAAAGTTAGATATAAAATGCAGCAGTGAATAATGTATCACATCAAAGATGCAAACAAAAATGCTCCTCATGCTCCTGGAATTGTGGAATTGTTACCGTCACTGACAGCGCTGTAGATTTGAATGTGTGAAAGTGAATGAGACTTGCACGACTACATTACAAAAATGACAACTGTAGGTGGTGAGAGTGTGCTTAACTGTCATAAAAATGCATATTATCTATGCAAAATATACCTTCTTATTCTTTCTTTTGATTTGGGTTGAAATATGGCCAGAGCGTGTTGCTGACAGGTCTCGTGAGATTCAGCCAAACTGCTTCTGTCCAATATAAAAAGCAATAACAGGTCTTCTCTTCCTGGATTGCGGAGGCGTGTTTTTCTTTTCACTGTGTGTGTGCCATTTCTTTTTGTTTGGTTCATTGTGCAGTTCTTATTTTATTTCCATTTGCCTGGTGCTTTGTGTATGTCATGTGTGTATTAGAGAGAGAGATCAGGGGAAATAACGGGGCAATAGAGTGATTTTGAGAAACTGAGTCATCTGGGCTTCCTGTAATAGCACTGAAGCTCTTTTGTGTGTGCATACACACTCTCACTCTTTCACATAAACACTCACACCTGTTTGGAAGGTAGAAGGTGGGGTTATTATAGTTTAGAAAATAGAATTTCTTTTATAAGTTAGTATTTTGAAAAATGTATTCTGAAGTAACTTTGTTAGTTTTAAAATATTATTTCAAATATTTAAAAAATATTATTATTTATTGGAGTACACTTAAAAAAAAAAAATCATAATAGTACCGATGACAGGATTTCTCCTGTTTTTTTTGTTTTTTTTAAAATCTTAATTCACATTTCCACAAATTAAGGCATTAAAAACGTCTTAAATCAGAGCAGAAAGTCTTAAATTTGTAAAGTCATGACATTACATTTTGCATGCATTGCAAAAATGAACATCTCAGTATTTTTTGTCTTGTTTTCTAGTACAAGCATTTAACCTTCCTCAAGGCAAGCTACATTTACTTGCAATGCAGAATGAAGATATGAAGCCTTGTTTTCTGAGAAAAGTATCTAAATGAAATGAGTTTATGCTTAAAACAAGAACAAATATCTGCTAATGGGATCAGAAAAATAAACTTATCTTCCCTTTGAAATGCTCATTTTTCTGATCCCATTGGCATATATTTGTTCCTGTTCTGAGCAAAAACTCATGCTTCTTTTTGATAAATGTATTCATGTCTCGTTCCATTTAAACCTTAAATTTTCTTTTCTTGGTCTTAAAAAGGTCTTACAAATGTTAAATGTATGTTCACAAAACCTGCAGTGACAGTGAATGATTTTTTTTTTAATGTGTGTATATATATATTTTTACATTTTAACTGCTATTATTTATTGCCGTATACTAATACATATTATCATGTTAATCTATGAAATCAAAGTAAAAATACTTCATAAACGTTTTTTTTTTTTTTTTTTAATCAAAATAATAGAAATAGTAACTTTGTTAACTTTGGTAACTTTGGCCAGATTTACTAGCAGCTTGTGCCAGGGCAAGCCGTCTTTTGGCGTTAAAGAAGTACTGTCACGATTTGCTAAAGACGCGCAGTGAAGAATTAGCCCTGAAAAGGCATGGACACAGTTATTTTTGCACCTGACCTTATTGAATATGCATTTGTAGAAGTTTCCCTTTCAGATGCAAAATTTATGGGAGGAGAGTATTAAAATGAATCACGCAATGCAACTTACAAACATTTGCGCTCATCAAATTACTGGCATTTGTGCCATTATTTAACACCTAAAAAAAGCATGTCTTATAGCAGGCAGTAATTTGTGCTGCTCTTGGTAGATTGCGCTGGGCATTATGGAAATGATCTGGCTGCGCCTGTGTTTTTTAATGTGCGCATTGTCACTAAATCACATGCAAATTTTTTCCCTCCCATTTGCGCTTTTATGGAATTGCGCTCTAATGCTAATTCTCCCTGTTTAGTAAATCTGGCACTATGTATTACTATTTATTGGAGTACAGTACACTAGCATGTTAATTCAAAGGAAATATTCTTCCAGAAATCTACCATTTTTAAATCACAATAGTAATGATGAACTTTGTTCATTGTATGTATGTATTTATTTATTTTTTATTATTTTTGAATATTTTCCAAATGTAAAATTTTATTATGAATTACTACTAAATTGAAATTTTTATTTCACTGTAATTGCAATGATGGACAACTGTCAGGTCATGGAATTTTTTTAGCAAAAATGCTTGATTCTACTTTTAGTTTTGATCAAAAATAATAACCTTGGTTGTAAAGAGCGGAGAGGATCAGAAATGGGGAGGTGAGAACTTTATCATCTCTATCCAGCTCTTTTTCAGGGAAACTTTCCTCTGTCTTTCTCTGTAAATATTGTTCCCCCGGTAGAAAAGCAAACAGAAAGCCATTCAAATGAAATGCAAGTCACCCATCCACTTCAGACCACTCGACTGCCACACCTGGAAAGGACCAATGATTAAAGAGAAAGTAGACGAGAGAGAGAGAGCTGACTCACTCATTTACGTAAACTGATGTCTGCTGGGAACAAAAGAGGATGCAGAAAAGGTCAGCTCTTTATCTCTGCCCTCCGCCAACACGGCGTGCACAGGCCGAGGACACCACAAACTAACGCTGTGCTCGCTCTCTCTCTCTCTCCCTCTCATTTTTGCTCTCTCTCTCTCCCTTGTTTTCTCCCTCACTGTGTCTGGTATTCAAGGTTAGGGGATGTTTCAAGGCTTTGGAGGCCTTGTGTGTCCTCTCATTCCGCTTAAATGCCAAAACATTTCTGGAGTACTCTGTGTCTGGAGTATGAGAATACTATCCATTTTAAATGTGCTTTTTGAGACAGTTTGTGGGCGTTGGCTTATATCAGTGTGGATGGAACCAATACTGTCTTCTATAAATATGTGTAATTGATTATAAATATGTTTACATTACTGTGCTTTTGTGGTTTTCCCAATGGTGTCCAGTAGAGGGAGTGATGCGCAGCAAACGCCGGTGTGTGCTTGAGAGAAAGCAGCCGTACAGTGGTGATGAATGGTGCTCAGGGGCCGAAACTGAGGAAGAGGACGAGAAACCCCTTTCTGCCACACACCGTGAGTTCTCACACACACACACACACACACACACACACACACACACACACACACACACACACACACACACACATAAAGCACAGCCTGCCAGTCTGAACCTGTACATAAATACTGTCTTATAAACCTTAATGTATGTTTCTTCCTGTAGACTGTTTACACAAATGTCTGGTTGACATCGTTGTTGTAAAAACACACAGTGCTGTTGATCCGGGGGGGGGGTGTGTGTATTTAGTGTATTTACCACAAAAATGTACCTTTTTTCAGACTACAAGAGTTATATGTATATGTTTCTAATACAACAGCTGAGGGAGTTATGGCAAATTTGACATCTTTCTCTCTTCTGACCAACATAATCTATCAATTTTTTGGTAACACTTTATTTTAAGGACCAATTCTCACTATTAATGCGTATTACTAGTGTATTGGCTGTTTTATTGTACTTTTTAAGCACATATTAATATATTGCCATATATTGCCTTAATCTGCATGACCATATTACAGATCCCTTAATCCAACCGCATACCTAAACTTAACAACTACATTACTAACTATTAATAAGCAGCAAATTAGGAGTTTATTGAGGCAAAAGTCGTAGTTAGTGTTTAGGTAATAATGAGAATTAGACCCTAAAATAAAGCATGACCAATTTTTCTTTTGCTATTGGAGCAAATGGGAATGCAAAAATTATAGGGTAAGATGGGGAAGCAGCCCCCCTTAAGAACAATGTCCATGTATTGATAAAATGTAACACATTTACATTATGAGCTTAACATGTAGAGGATCATTATGAATCATCCAACATGCTATTATGGGAATCAAATGGAAACAATTAACAATTTCTTTGTAATGGCACAAAAATTTTAATTATGAAAGGGGCAAAATGACCCCCTACCCCCGGAGGCATGTTGACCCAGCTGTCGTCTGATCATTACAGAACATTTTATCTAAAGACCAAATTAATCCTAATAATTGTATTTTTGGAAAATGTAATTAAATTGGTAAAATTGCACATCTTTGCTATGTAATAGAAAAAAATTCTTTTCTTTTACATATTTATTATATTATTATTATTTATTATACATATATATATATATA
>JAFVLL020031397.1:0-25386 GCA_021397915.2 Tor tambroides
AGTGAACTACGGCTCCATGTATTAAACGCCGCTCCATTTGAAAACAGGTGATGGAGATTTACCGCTAACCAAGGAACCGGCTTTACTGACGAAATGCGCATGCATATCGCATGAGATATAACGCCCAGCCCTAATTATTACAATTAATGGCAAAAATAATGTTTGCAAATGTAAACTGTTATTTCCTACTGACACACTACAGAAAAAGATAGAAATAACTGACAAAACCCTTTTTTGTTGGTGAAAATACTAGTGGCCTCAGACTTTTGCACAGTAGTGTATGTATATGTAAAAGATGGTTATTTGGTTATTTAGTGATGGTGACGTCAACCAGTGCATTTGAATTTTGTCTATTTTGAGGTTATTGGGTGATGTCATATGCTTATCATAAATTAAGCATCATAATTCTCATTTAACCCTCACATTCCTTCATAGTTATCTTTCGGCAACACAAACAAAAGGATATTCCTGGCATGCTTCTCTTTGACAGCAACCTCCTGTGTGTTGATGGCTTTGTTGATGCTCACTGCCTGTGGAAGAGGAAGAAAATTATTTTTTTGGGCCCTTCGTTCAGCGAGGTTAAAGATTAAAAACCAGCTCATGGCAGAAGAGTCTTCCTGTGTGCTGAGGCAAACAGTGAGTTTTAGTGTTTCACCAGAGCCTTATTGAGCAACTTTAACCACCGCTGCGCAACCGCTACTGAATACTAATGAAGTTGAGCTCAAGGAGTTTTTGACAGGCAGCATGACCTAAAACACTATTACCGCTTGGTCTACATCCTCCTAAGAGTTTATGATTCATCTCTCAACCATACACATACTGACAACGTTGAGAGCTCTGATGCAGAACAAACTCGTGAGAGACATTGAAAAAGCATTAGCCATATGTTTTCTTTCCTGTTCCTGTCACAGATGCCAAATCGCCATCAGTTCTAGGTACCTTCACAACGTAAACAGTGTTCCTGTTTAAACAAGCATCACATTTTCAGCATGGTCAGCTGAATGTAATGAACCCTTATCGGCCCATCAGATAATGCACATGGTTGCATGAGCCAGTTAAGGTGTGGCAGGGCAGTCGAGTCTCTCTGTCATGCTTCCTCTAAAATGTCTTAACCTCTCTTTATTTAGAAAAGCAAACCCTTTAGATCTAAAACAACAGTTCTAAAACCTAGGTGACACCAGTGCTCTTCTGATGCAAAACCTGTCAAAAAAGATGTTTTTGGCCAAATTAATCACATTGCACGCATGTGTTACAGAGCAGACAATCTCGTGGTTACATGCTCACGTGACGTTGCTGTGCTATGTGATTATGAAAACTATCATTTTCACGCCTTTTTAAGCATTGCAGTTTAAAAACAAGTAATTTTAAGGCGTTGAAATGCAATCAGCAGTGAAAGAAAACTCATTTCGCTATATGCACACAGTGTCAGAGAGGCATGTGCATGTGAAGACGGTGCTCATAGATCACTGGAGTACTGAACGGAGTTATTTTTGCTGTTTTATAGGCCTTGAATGGTTAAATATACACACTTGTATGTGTCAAAATGCCCATTTTTGCACGGATCCTTTTAAACATACTAATTTAGCTTTTAAGTGAAATCAAACAGCTGAGAAAGAAAACATGCGTAACAGTCTCCGGGCAGGTCTTAAAGTGACAGCAGTCTAATATTCCCACTGTCTGTCATTCATGTTAATCAAACATGAGAGAAAATCTGCAAGTTACAATGATTTCTGAAGGATCATGTGACACTGAGGACTAAAATAACAGATGCTGAAAATTCAGCTTTGCATCACAGGAATAAATTACATTTTGAATATACTGAAATTAGGGCAGGGTGATATGGCAAAAAAATAAAATCGTGATTTTTTTCAGAACGTTTTCGGAACTTTCAGAATTCTCCAATTTTACGATTTTTAACTAGTCAACTTGAAAATGTAACTACAACATGATTCAAGTAACTTTTTCTTTATTAACCCTCTAGTTAAAGAGAATTCTATACCAAGTGCACCACACATGAACTTGTCAACGATGTAAATGTTAAACAAATCACTTAAATATCTTTGCAGAAAAGATGCATGAACTACATCTTGTACAAACTTGTCTTATATAGGTATATTATATATTCAGTAATAACACAGGAAAAATGCTTTAAAATTATCAAAAGTCAAGGTAATTCAAATACAAAATGACTTTAGGTATAACACCAGTAGACTATTATTGACTATAAATGTTCTGTAAAAACAATAAACAACAGCTTTCAGCCTGTCACCATGATGCAAACATGAAATATCAGACATACAGTAGTAGTTCTTTACAGCTTTATTAGACTGTGCTGCTTTTCCATTGTTTTTTCTGTGTAAACATGGACACATTTGACTGTTGCGCTCACATCTCTTGCAGTGTCTCTTTGGTGAAAAGACATTCTAAAAATGCAGCGTTCAAGTTAAAAGATGTTCAACTCTCATCTTCTTGCATTTTTTCCTATTTCAGTTCCCACGTCGCATCTTTGTCAACACAAAAGCGCATTCTAATGGCACCTAGCGATATATTCTACTTATGGTCCTTCACTGAACGCGTCACAAGTGAGTACCCTTGGAAAGGTACACTGTAAAAAATGACAGTGATTTTAACTGTAAAAGACTGTAAAAACACTACAGTAAAAACCTATTAATTGGTTAACGGTAAGCTCCCCTACTACATACGGTGAAAAACTGTATTGGACATTACATGTAATTTTACAGTAATATACAGATTTTGGAAGTGAAAAAGAATGTATAATTTACAGAGAAAAAACGTAAATTGACATTCCCAGAATTCCCTGCGTCACATTTCACATTTGATGTTTTTTTTTTTTGTTGAAATATTTTGTTAGGGTTGTATGTTACATCTAATGTTGTTAAATTAATGTTTATTACATTATTTCAATTTCAGGTGTGTTACCATGATGGTGCTTAGTGTTTGTGTGAATGACACTGTGCACCTTCTATTTATGTTAGTATTTTCTTTCTCAGCTTGTGGAAAAGCTGCTTGTGATGAGCTTTGGCTCATCATGTGACTCATCACCACCTGCTTTTGGTTTATTACAAAGATACTAAACAGATTTCAGTACTTTAATAGGTTGGTAAATTAACATTATATCAGTTATTTTGATTTTGAAGCCGAGCAATACTTCTCCATATTACACGCCAGACCAAAAATAAATCTGAAAAGTTTTGTTGAAGAAGCCAGGGATCATCCTGACAAGAAATTCTGGCAAGGATGCTGAGAGAATGCTGTTGTAGTGTGTAGTTCAGTCTTTATCCCTGCGCCGGCTTCTGCTGCCAGACACACTGTTAAAGGTGACAAGGCATGACTTTGTGTAGACAAGATGGATCTGTGGGATGAGCATCTCATTAAGTCACAGCTGTGATCTCAAACATGAGGACAAGGATGAAAAAAGGACAGCAGATTGGAAAAATCCATCCAGGTTTCTCATGGACCAACCCAACAGAATGTTTTTAGCCAATGCTCTTACGCTAAAAACAGTACCTTAACTTGAGAAGTGGGTTTCTTCCATCACTCTCCAACAACCAATGATGCATTCAAAGCTGATAAACATATGACTAAAACTATCCACGAGCCATCAGGTCTACAAAAAATTAATCAGCAGAAATTATGTCAACAAATTTCCATTATAAGGAAATGAAGACCTTTAAAAATAAAGGAGTAGATAAACATAGCAGCTAAGGAGTCTAAGAGATCGTGACGCTGGTGTGAGGAGAGGTGTGACCTAATTTGTCTACACTAAGACTTTGTCGTCTGTATGAATGAATTGTGCCAGCTGCCCAGGCCTTTTGGCACTGGCGAGTGAATTTACTGGCATCCCGGCCCATTATCTCTCTCACAGGCACAAGCAAATGACAAGATGAAGTGATAACCACTTATTAAAGTAATAAGAGAGAAATAAGCAGAGGAAGATTATAAGCAGAGATAAGCATAATGCCATCACATACTTAACTCTGTAAAGCCTGACATATGAAATAATAATCAGAATTTTAACAAATGGAAAGGTTTATTGAACATTCAAAAAGAACTCCGATCAAAATTAGAAAACACTTACAGATACCTCCCAGTTATTGGTGTTAATCTGGCACCTGGTGCTAATCTCCTTAATTATCTGACAAGCCCTATTTAACTGGCAGCCAGTTTTCACTGCCTTTGCAAGATGGTAAGCCATTCTAAAGTGACTGAAACCCTCTGACAGCAGGTAGTCCAGATGAAGGCCAATAGCAGCCATAGCAAGAGAAGTTGGATGTTCCAAATCTGTGATTTCTAGAATATTGCATCAAAACAATGTCACTAACTCATTCAAGTCCCCCAAAAAGGCTGGTCATCCATGAAAGACAAATGCACAAGGAGACAACATAATGCAGAGAATCTCAATGGGCAATCGGTTCAACACTGCAGCTGGGATTGCTTGCCAGTTCAGCCCACTCTGTAGTGACCAAGCCTCTCATCAACAGAAAGAATCAAAAGGCTAAACTAACCTTTGCTGAGGAGCATGTTGTGTGGAGAGAGGAGAACTGGTCCAAAGTTCACTTTAGAGATGAGAGCAAGTTTAATTTATTTGGGTCCGATGGGAAACATTATGTTCGTCGTCAAACTGGGGAAAGACTGAACCCCGAGTGTGTAAAGAAGTCAGTGAAAGGTGGAGGAGGAAGTGTCATGGTTTGGGGGATGTTTTCTGCAGCAGGAGTTGGGCCTCTTATACAGCTACATGGCAGGGTGAATGCAAATGTTTATCAGAACCTCCTGCGGCAACATGCAGTTCCTTCCCTGCAAGCATCTCCCAAACAGCCTGCAATTTTCATGCAGGACAATGCCCCCATCACAATGCAAAACAGGTAAACTCCTTGAATCTGAAAACATTGGCCGGCCCAGAGTCACCAAAAAATGTAATTCTGTCATAATTAACTCATGCTCATGTCGTTCTGTATGACTTCATTTATTATAAGTGGAAAGAACTCATTTCTGCACTCATAGGGACCTGGAGTCATCTTTGTATTCAGAAATGCAGTGTCACCCTACACAAAAAACAATGCAACTGCTTTATTATTTCTTCCGTTGAAACCAGAGTGAGTAACAAAATTTCCTGCTTTTGCATTTCAAAGAAAGCTCTCCAAACAGCCAGTTATGTCACAAGTAGTTTATTCAATTCCTCGCCTACAGCAATATCAACCCATTAGACACTTAATTACTGTGGCACTTTTTCTATATGGTGCTGACGAAAGCTTGTTAAGCAAAGCATATGTGACTGATGATCTGCAAACATCTGCGTTGCGAACCGTTCTGACAGTCATGTAGTACAGAACTGCCAAATGCACAATATCAATCAAATCAATGGGATCTTAGACAGGAGTAATGCACTACAGGGATATTAAGGCCAGCTGTCCTCATGTGACCCATCTGCCGGGAGAGGAGACTGTAAGGAAATAGCTCTCCTCATATTGAGGTTTATGCTTTAACCCATGATGCTCCACAATTACACAGGCTGGGATGCTATTAGAAATAATTAGTGGACAACTAGTTGCAACTGAATTCTGTTATTTGGGGGTGGGTGACTATATGCATGAATGTGGATGAACAGAAAATAAGAGTGTCCAAAATAAAGAAAAGAATCTAGTTTTAAAAAATTATTTTCTTTGAGACATACCTCCTTGAGTGTACATTTTATTTATTTCTAAATATACACTACATTTCAAAAGTTTGGGGTCAAAAGGTTTTTTTTAATAAAAATTCTTATTTTTTAATCCAAGAATGCATACAAATTTATCAAAAGTGACAGTAAAGACATTTACAGTGTTACAAAAGATTTGTATTTCAAATAAATGTTCTATTCATCAAAGAATCCTGAAATGTATCACGATTTCCACAAAAATAATAAGTAGAACTGTTGTCATCATTGATATAAACAAATCAAGCAAATCAGCATATTATAATGATTTCTGAAAGACTGTAGTAATGACGCTGAACATTCAGCTTTGCCATCACAGGAATAAACCTAAATATTTTAAAATGAAAAAAAAAAAAAAAAAAAAAAAAAAGAGTTATTTTAAATTGTAATATTTCACAATGTTACTGTTTTACATAATTTTTAATAAAGTTTCTTTAAAAATTCTTACTGACCTAAAACTTTTAAATGATATATATTTTTCAAAGTAAAAATATCTTTTTTTGAATATCTTGAATTAGTAAATCATAAATTGTATGTTTTTGGGGAGTCATTTTACAACCTAAACTAACTGTGCCTTATCATAAAATAGTCAAATTATGTTTTGTTTTGTTTTTTTAAGAAACATTAATTTGGTCAGCAGGGATCATGGGAACTTTTTTATTAATAACACTGATACATAACATTAGTATTTTATTAGTATTCTAATAAGGAATTTATTCTTTTATCAAGGCTTATTTCTCACCCTGACATTTGTGACTTTATACCCCAAGAAATATATAACTGAATTTGAATTCAGAAATTACCATTAAATATGAAATATAAAACTTAACATTAAATAAATGAATCAATCTGAACAAAAAATGATGTCAATGACCCATCCAGTCAAATCCTGATGCTAGAGGTGGGCCAATCATCAAACTATGGTCACATCAATTTGGTCTCGTCTCAGAGAAGTCTTCCGATGTCTCTTCTAGATCATCCTATCTTGGACCACCCTGTCCTTCCCATATCCAGCTGACTGAAGAATGCAGACTCTACCCACAGTCCTCCACAGGCACTGCGGCCAACCCAAACAACTTTCCAGCTTCCCATTTTGGGTAATCTCACTACTTTGAGGTGGTTCAGAAAATAGACTGCCGGTACACAATCACTCGCAGAAGCACTGCTGATAGCGAGCAATGAATGAGGCATTGGTCTGTGGCTTCTCTTCAGCATTTTCTGAGGCGTGGGTGTAAAACTAAAGTTAAAACAACTAAAAATACCTCTCAACTTCCTGAGGTGGCCCTCTGTTCACAAGGCTAGGTCTGAACAACCTGAAAATACCAAAACTCTCTCACACCCTACAAGAATATACAAAGACTTCTCCTTTCTTGCCGTGTTGATGAGTGGGGGGACTGACGCTCACACTTAAGGCCCCGATATACTTCAAACGAAATCGAAGAACGAACTGATATGATGTCATTTCGAACAAAATCAGGCCGAAACGAAGTTCGTTTTGAGTTTGTTTATTTGTTTATTTAAAAAGGATCCCCATTAGCTGACGCCAAGACGACAGCTAGTCTTCCTGGGGTCCAGACAACACATACAAAACACAACAATCACATTCACAACTACTCCCAAATATATCACATATCTATACCCATAAAAGAACAACAAGGAGCAACAACACCAAAAGTACTCATCAAAACAATAATACAATGAAGAAAAGCAACATAACACACGACACAACCTCACTCAACCAATCCAAATGATATTATGATGTTGAGAACAAATACAATTTTAGTCTCTTTTTAAAAGCAGTTTTTCCCTTGATTTCACGAATAACAACTGGAAGATTGTTCCAAACCACAGCTGACCTATAAAACACAGTCCTTTTCATAGAGTCAGACTTAGGTAGGGGTAAAGAAATCTGTTGACTATTCGCCCCTCTTGTGTAATGTGAATGCATATTTGAGCAGTAAATTATTTTATCATAGAGAAATTTAGGAGTCTGAGTGTTAACAATTCTATGAAAATATACTAACATATTAGCAGATAGTCTATGCTTGACCGTCGGCCACGCAAGACGTTCGTGCATCTCTGCAACACTAGTCCTAGAAGAACAACCAAGAACCAGTCTTGTGGCCTTGTTTTGAGCCACTTGTAATTTTTTTAAAAGACTGTTTGATGCAGCAGACCATACAACAGAACAGTAATCCAAATGACATAAAACCAATGTACAAACAACACGACAAAACAACTGTAAATTTAGAAACCGTGCACATTTACGAGTTACTGCAACAGCTCTACCCATTCTAGCAACAACTTTATTGATGTGATCAGACCATGACAATGTGCAATCAAGCCAAAGTCCAAGAAGCTTCACCTTTTTTACTTGTTGTATATTTTGACCATTAACTTGTATATTAATTTTAGGATTATCAGATAATCTATACTTAGATCCAAATATTATACTCGTTGTTTTTGATATATTTAGAACAAGTTTATTTATTTTGATCCAGTTATACAATTTGCTGATCTCACAAGACAGAACCTGATTAAGCTCTGAACATGTAGAGGCTCATAGAGTTCATTTTGGCAGTTCGATACAGCTGACCAAAGAAAAATTTCTGGGGAGTTCATTTTGGCTTCTAAACACCTTACAGGTCTATTTTTATATTCATGAGGGTGATTCTCTCTCTCTCATATACTTACAGGACAGTACTTACAGCAGTACTTACGGGACTGCTGAATGCTTGAATCTGATTGGTTGACAAACTTTCTAAGGTGTGCAATTATTTTCAGGGAAACACACAGCTAAAGTATTCCAGGCAGGTCTTACATGTCCATATCACTTTGCCAAATGATTTCAGTTATTTCAAAAGGACCTTACAGCTTACAACAGCAAAAGAACCAAAACCCAATAACCCAAAAGACAATGACCAAAGCAAATAAATATAGAGAACAATAAGATAAATGTGACAAATTGTTTCCATGGTTTCCACATGAAATTACATTTTATTTTTGACAGAAAACTCACTTTCTCCTGCTTTCTCATACAAACACATACACAATACAGAGACACACACACTCACAGAAACTTGTTGTCAGTGACTTTATCGATAACAGTAGCGAAGTGGTAATGTCACTGTTCTTGAAGCAATTAAACTTTCAGTTTCACTATTTGTAGAGACTCACAGGTAACTCACACATTTAATCTCCCCCTCTCTCTAATAACTGCATGTCTGCATTAATAACTGCATTATCAATGGCTCAAGCCTCCATTACTAGCTCTAAAAAGACGTTCTGGAATTAGCAACAAAGACTGGAGAGGTGATGCGTAAGAAATTGGTTCTACACGCAAGAGTGTTTCAAGGACAAAAACCTGATAAATGTCTTGAAATACAACTATAGTAAGCAGGATAATTGACTCCAGGCTGCTTCAAATTGTGGTTGGATTAGAATCAATGGTCCATCATTAATTAGGCTATTCCTTATAGAATACATAATACAATAAATGCAATGCAACAATTCCACAACACTCATATTTGAGACGGCAAATACTGACTGTATCAGTAGTATCACTAAACCAGAGATGCACAAGCCTTTTACTAAATCCAAAAGTCAAACTTGATTGTGGGCCATCCAAAAGTAAATGTCCAATATTATGTTAAAAAAAAAAAAAAATCTAACTCATTTATATTATTTGCATTTTAACGTAAAAATAAAACAATACGGAAATGTTAAAGCAAGAAATGAAGAGATGCATCAATAACAAGTTTTCTTCCTGTTTTCCCCTTGTGTGACATAGCATGGTGTGCTAAATCACAGGTCATCAGCATCACAGGCTAACCTTGGCCTCCAGGCCCTGATTTGGGCATGTCTGCACTAAACCTTTAACAGCATATCCCTACAATAAAAATGTATGATCTACATTTATTATATTAAATATCTAGGGCATTTTTCAAAATTCGGTGGCATATTTGCCCCAAGCCCTGGTTAAACTCTGACCCTTTTGACATCACTTTTTAGTTTCAACCGATCAATGTAACTCAAGTGGTTTAAAAGGAATATCTCATGCAAAAATGTACATTTGCTGAAAAAGTTCTCACCCTCAGGCCATTCATGATGTATAAAGTTTGTTTCTAGACAATATTATGAACAGAAGATTCATATTTGAGCTGGAAGCAACAGTTTGAAGTTGGATTTTTGTTTGATTGATGTTTTATTACACACACGCAGCTCTTCACTTCAAAAGACGTTAGCCGATGGACTGGAGTCATGTGGGTTACTTGTAGATTATTGTGATGTTTTTAATCAACTGTTTGGACTCTCATTCTGACGGCACCCACTCAATACAGAGGATCCATTTGTAAGTACTGTAGTACTAAATTTCTCCAAATCTGTTCTGATGAACAAACAAATTCATCTACATCTTGGATGGGTGAGTTTATACACATTCTTGTCATAATAATAAAATGTGTACTTTAATTAATCTGTCAAACAGTAGAGAATGACGCTAGCAATGCCATGGTCATAGGTTCGACTGTAAGGGAATTCATGAACTGGTAAAATCTATACCAGCAATGCAATGTAAGTAGCTTTAAAAATAAAATCATCTGCCAAATGCATAAAAAATTAAAAAGTAAATTCAAAGTAAACTCAAATAAATAGTAACCAATCACAGCACCTAAAACAAAGTTTTTCTTATTAATTTTAACCTAAAATCTGATTAAATCTTGTTCGAAGAAACAAGGCTTGTATTCTTATTTGTTACAGACAAAACACATCTGAGATGAAGAAGTGAAGCAGGTTTCTGAAAGGGCCTCACAGGCCTTTTGGCTAAAGAAAAGGAACTGAAGATCTGTAACAACAGCACAATTGAAAGAAACCTTGAGTTTTATGTGCTTGCTAACAAGAGGTTTCTGAGGCCACATCAAAACCTCTCAATCAAACCCAGAAAACAGATCAAAACCAGCCACTGCTCCTGCTTCAGTGCAAATTACATCAATCAATGCCTTTCCATAAAGCTTAATTTACCCTCGTGGTCTGCACAAACAAAATCTCCAGTGGGGATCCCAGGACCCCACTCAAGTAAAGACATGTTTTCATACCATTGTCAAGCAGAGCATGGCATGAGGGATTTGTGAAGAAGCAGATATCATACAATGTTGATAACAGGCTGGGAGTCAAAGCAGAGAGGAGGACACAGTGATTCAAGTCAAAACAGTGAATCATGTGGCCAAAAATGGTACAGACACTGTCTCAGATCTCACAAGACCCTAAGAAGCCACTCAAGATTCAAAAGTCCACACTATAAGATTGGTGACCCTCAAATTCCAGAGTTTGTATTAGCTGCACACATTTAAAGAGAGAGTTCACCCCTAAATAAATTAAAAAGTTTACTTGGACTATTTAGCCTGTATGACTTACTTTCTTCTCAAAAACACAAAAAGTGATGTTAGGAGTGATACTACAATCTCAGAGTCTCAATCTCCATTCACATTCTTTGAATATTTTTCATAACTTGAAAGTGAATGGTGACTCAGATTCTGGCTAGCATCTGCTTTTGTACTGCAACTAAGAAATAGTCGTGCAGGCTTACGAGGGTGAATACATAATGGCAGAATTTGTATTTGATGGTAAACTATCCATTTAAGTTGATAAAAACAGTGAGTTCCTGTTTAAACATTACCGGTCCATTTAAACACAATTTCCCACCAACAAGGCTTATATTAGCACACTGGCTGCCTGTGACTTCCTAAAATCCGGGAATGTTTTGGGAAAAGCCTACTTGATGAGCCCAAACAATGTAATACTCGCTAAAATGTGCTTTGAAATATTTAGCGAAATTGCTGCAACTCGTTTAGACGTAACGGTCCGCGAAGTAAACGTTCGCGACGGTCTAAATATGATGTAAATAACGTAAATACACAAGACTGTTACTCCATATCACACAATCCTCGATACAAAAACAACCCCGCGAACAGGCAAGCGCGAATGCCTCCCCACCCCCCAAAACGTGCACTAACACCCGCTAAACATCAACATTTCGTCGATCACCTACCATTTTATTCGAGTCCATAGTTCAAACGGGGTTACGGAAGCGAAGGTGAACCGGTTCCCTGCTCGGGAATCTAAAGCAGACTGAGGGAGGCGGAGGGAGCTGGAACGGTCCGTTAACTCAACATGTGTCTGGTTCAGTATCGAATAGTCCCTCTCTCTCTCCTTCTCTTTCCCGTTCCGTTCTCTTCTTTCCCCCTCGTCCTCCTCGCTCGCCGAAACGCCGACTGGCAGACGGCTAGACTCTCAAGAGCGCTCTAGAAAAGCCACTGCCTGAAGAACGCGTGTCATAAACGTTTTAAAGAAGCTGGACTACATATTATGTGACAGGTACACACCACAAAATACAGTCTGTAACGCTAGAGGAGGAGTTCTTCATGCATTGATGTCATTTGCCACAGCAAAATTCTGTCAAATGTTACAGAACCTAAAAAAGAAACAAGTGGAAATGTTTGTATTGCAAGGCTGATGTAACGTCTTACACATAGTGAGACAAAAATAGCACGAATGCTTCTGTAGAAAATCAAACTGCACTAAAACTCAACTGCAATGTGACCCATGAGACACACTGCAGAGCAAAACGCGTTATGGCACGTACAGATTTACAGATGCATTGTCTAGAACTGTTTGCCTACTGTGGGAATCGATATACATGTAGGTTAACCATCAATTTGCGGAATATAAGACGTGATTGATGACATTCCTGTTAAATACTCTGGCTTGCGCATGATCACGTGTGTAATGTTGGTGAATGGCGACCTCATCTGGTTGTTTTTGATGCTGAGGTAAAGCAGCACGAGAATAAAGCAGCTGTATACATTATTAATCCAACAGGTGCTTGTGTGTAACAGGAGATCTAAAGACAAGCTTTTAATTAAGGATAGTAAGGACAGAAAAAAGTGAGAACATATAAATAATACATCATAGGTATTTATTAGGAAATTAGTCGCTACATAAAACTTCCCACCTAATAGTATTATTGTATAAATGACATGAACTACAAATGTAAATTCTGTTCAAACTAAATGCAATGCGGTTTTGTTTCTTTTTAAGATCACAGGATCTAATGTCCCCATAGCCCTTTTATATTATGCTGAATTGAAATTGAATTAAATATAATTTAATATGTTTAAAAAATGTACATGTAAGACAACACATACATGCAAAAATTAGAATACAAACAGATGTATCCACTATAATAGACTAGCATTCAAAGGTTTGAGGTCAGTAAGATTTTTTTTTTTAACATATTTAATACTTTTATATCAAGGATGTATTAAATTGATCAAAAGTTACCGTAAAGACATTAAATAATGCTGTTCTTTTGAACTTTCTATTTATAAAAGAATCTTGAAAAAAATCTCACAAAAGGTTTCCACAAAACATATTAAGCAGCACAACTGTTTTTAACACTGATAATAATAATAATAAGAAATTTTTCTTAAGCATCAAATCAGCATATTAGAATGATTTCTGAAGGATCATGTGACACTGAAGACTAGAGTAATGATGCTGAAATTCAAATGTGCATCACAGGAATAAATTACATTTTAAAATATATTCAAATAGAAAATATTTATTTTAAATAGTAATAATATTTTACAATATTACTGTTTTTACTGTATTTTTTGATTGAATAAATGCAGCCTTGGTGAGCAGAAGAGCCTTCTTTCAAAAAAGTGAAGAAAAAAAATCTTACCAACCCTAAACTTTTTAAGGGTAGTGTATATCCATATTATGTGCCAAAATACATGTCTATTATATTCTCAGAGATGCTGTTCTCTTACATAAATCTCAACTGTTTAGACAGACGTCCAAAAAAGGGCACAAGATCAGTTGATCTGGACATGATACCAGTCAATATTTACATAAACTATGCCACCCAAATCACTCATAGAGGAAAAATGTGGCAGCGGGAAGAAGGGGGGGGGCTCTCCAAACAAAGCGTGCTCTTTAAAGGGCAATCACTTCCTGGTACCGTGTGGTAGGCTCATCGGGACAGTTTACACTGCAGCGCTTCATTGGTCAAGCATATTCCACCCAGAGAGATGCTACAGCAGTGTAGAGTGACTGCCAATGAGTCACTGCCCACACACTGTCTATGTCTGTCCAGCTCACACTGACCACAAGCCTGGAAAACTGCAGGCTTACACTCCCCAGTTAATGACCAACAAGTTTACTGCCCACTTTAGATAAGCGGAGCAGTGAACATTATATCAACCATACAACTGTGACCTTTGCTACTACCCACAGGATTCCCACATCTTTTGACCGAGGAATTTTCATGACTTCTCAGAAAAAAGCTATTTCTTGTTGCTGAATTATTTAAGAGCTAAGAATAGCAATTAAAATGCATTATAGAAATTTCAGTAACTTTTCAAAATCTCAATAATTCGACTTCTCAACAAAAATACAGAAAATACAGATTTTACAGGGAAAAAATCAATAAGGGGCCGTTCACACAGAATGCGTCTTTGCATCTAAAAATGTGAGACGCAGTGCTCAGGAATGGTTTTTAAAAAGCACAGCGCACAATGCCTCCTCTGCTATGTTGCCGTCAAATAAAACTTGCCATGAAAACTTGCCAATGTAAACAAATTTTGATCACTTGCCCCGCCTCCAGAGCCTTCTGATTGGTCCACTGTTTTGGAAAAAGTCCACTGCATGTAAAAGTTGAAATTCTTTTAACTTGACACATCATCTTAAAAGCGCGACGCTCATGTGCGAGACGCACATATATACATATATATATACACACACATATATATACACACACACACTAACTGCTTTATATATATATATATATATATATATATATATATATATGTGTGTGTATATGTGTATATATATATATATATATATATATGTTACACTGAATGAAGATGGAACATAATTTTACCCATATTTTTACATTTTATTTTCACAAACATTACTAGAAACATTAAAGCAGGTACTTTATTTGCATTTAATATGATTTCTATGTATATAAAATCGCTTTTGTAATTTAAATTTGATGCAGTCACCAAAACGGGACATCTCATCTTATACATACAAAATTTTTCTTTTTTTTTTTTTGTATTTCTTACTGTTTAGCTGGTTCAATGGTTGGCACAAATATGGCACTACTGCTTTGGAACAATATTTATTATTGTCTTTTATATTATTTATTCCAACTTTTCTTATTTACTCTGTATTATTTAAAAAGATATCTTTTCCAAATAATTCATCAATTTAATTCGAATAACTATCATGCTTACTGTTTTTCTCATACAGTATAAATGGGCCTTGAATACATTAAAATAAATACTTGCCTTTATACAAAGGGGGTTCATCATAAAGGGGTCATATTTGATCATCATAGAGTTAGGCTATGTAAAAAAAAAAATTCTGTCACAAAACTAGAATAATAACTAACAATCTGCATCTAATATGACCACATTCCCTGCAGTAATGCATTAATGGTCTGTTTGATAGCAGTATGACCCAACCACTGTTTCTGGCACAGGCATCTGGCGGCCCGCCAAACTGCATAGGATTTTTAATCCACAGCAAGCAAACGGAGGCCACAGGCCAGAGCCCGCGTGTTCTGCTGTCTCAGGGCTTTTCATACATGCCCTCCTGCTGTCAATGACCCCAGAACCGCTCTGAACCGGAGGAGGAGCTACAGTAAATGTGCACATATCAGATGAAAAGAGTCTAAAAAGTTACTTTTAGCAAGCAGAGAAACAGTAAAATATTTCATTTAGAAAAAAGAAAGATCGATGGTAGGATATTAAAACTACTGTAGATAGAGAAAGTGAAATGCTGAAATTAGAGATTGGCTGCTAAGAGGGAGGCGAGATTACGACTGTCTGGCTCTGTGAGGGCGAGTCCTGGAAAAACAGAGGGGGGCAAGATTAGGCTCCTCCCAAGAGTTCCTCCATGGGCACAGTACCAGCACAGGAAGGAACAGAAGCACAAGAGATGCAGGGTCATAAACTTAACTGCTTTAAAGTAGGATAGTTTTATATAACAAGAAGAGGAAGAGGAAATATGGGACGAACAGAGACAGAATGACCTAAATTAGCATTAAAGGAACAGTTCACTCAAAAAAATTAAAATTTGCTGATAATTTACTCACCTTCAGGCCATCCAAGATGTAGATGAGTTTGTTTCCTCATCGGAACAGATTAAGCAATTTAGTATCATATCACTTGTTCACCAATGGATCCTCTGCAGTGAATGGGTGCCGTCAGAATGAGAGTCCAAACAGCTGATATAAACATCACGAGTAATCCACACCACTCCAGTCCATCAATTAAAGTCTTGTGAAAAGCTGTGTGTTTATAAGAAACAAATCCATCATTAAGGCGTTTTCAAATTCAAACCATTGCTTTCAGCTAAAATATGAGTCCTCTATCCATAATATTGCTTTCTCAGTGAAAAAGTCATCTTGTCTGAATCAGGCGAGAAATATGCACAGAATAAGCACTGTTCACAAGTGAAAACAGCCCCCAAACTGTTTTGTCAAATAATTTTGTCCAAAACAAAAGTCAGTGGATTTTTATGTGAGAGGACAACAGGGGATGGACTTTTTCATTGGAGGAAGCGTTATTATGGATTATGGACTCCTTTTTGGCCAGAAATGTCTTATTGATAGATTTGTTTATTACAAACACACAATTTTTCGCTTCACAAGACATCAATTGATGGACTGGAGTTGTGCGGATTATGATGTTTTTATCAGCTGTTTGGACTCTCCTTCTGACGGCACCCATTCACTGCAGAGGATCCATTGGTGAGCAAGTGATGTAATGCTTAATTTCTCCAAATCTAATGAAGAAACTCATCTACATCTTGGATGACCTAAGGATAAGTACATTTGCATGAATCATTTTTGCATGATTTTTGAAAATTTGCATTTTCATTTCTGGGTGAACTAATCCTTTAAAGTGATGAAAAATTTAACGAAAAATGCAAATGATGATGGCCGCCTTAAGAATCAATGTGAACTTTTTTGCAACTCATTTGACTTTGTTTGGATTAGGGCTGCATGATTTTGGGGGAAAAAACTTTAGCTCTGTATATCACTGCACTTTATGACTGTCAACTAAAGTGTCGCACAAAGTGACCATCTTGAACTTCGCCTGATACAAAACGTTCTGTGGGATGTTTATGATGCTTCTGACTGATTTGCGGACGACTTATTTTGGCAACACTCTCTTAACATGTTATTTCATCCGTGTGGATTCCGAGGCTGGCCGGATGTCCCTCTGCTAGACTTCGACCACAACAAAGATTCTCTGCTTAGATTTCCTCCATATAAAACTCAAGTTAAGTAGACGCTTGTCTTCTAACACCCAGCCACAAGGCAAACCATGCTCATGTCATTACAGAGCACCACACTAACATCCTCTCATTTAAAACAGGCTGAACCAATCTAAACATAGCATTCCAAGGGCAGAAAAGAGACGGGATATTATGGGATCAGACTTCCTTCAGGCAAACTAGCCGATAAGGCCTGCTCACAATAGCAATTCCTACTGAGACCTGATCAGTTTGTGCTGTTTGAAGTGTTATTTTTAGATGTGAACGTTCAGTTTAGGCTTCATAGTTAAACTTTAGCACTCAGTGTTTTTGGTTAAATTAAAAATCAAACTGATCAAATCAATTCTAAAAACAGGAAAACTCACGTTTGATTCTGACCAGTGATCAAGAGCGCATGCGTCACATGAGTCTCGCTAATCCATGTCACTGTCCTAGTTGTAAACAGGACTGAATATTGCACGCTTGAGTCAAACATGATGCTGCAGATTGCTGACATTGTCATCAAACCAGAAATTAAGTGAATTTTAGTTGCTGCCACAATGTCTACCTCAAGAAATCTCAGCGAGAACGAGGTCCTGCTGTTTTCAAACACTCTGAAACCCACCAGTAGGGCAGTCGGCTGCAGCTTCATTCATGTGACCTACTTTTTCTGATGGCTGTGTCTGGATGGGGAGGGGAAAGACCCCCAGAGAAGTGAGAAGAGTGCATGAACAATGAGAATGCATTTCTCTATACTTCACAACACACTTTCAGGCTCAAGCACCCAGATGCTGACTGCATAATTCAATGCATGTGCACTCTAAAAAGGTCATGATGAACAAGATATTGTTTATTCTTCTCTGAAAGACTGAAGACACATGGAAATCCACTATAGGCTTATGGCAAGAACCAGAATGTCAGTCCAATGGTTTTAGTGCTGCATCTCTTGAGCCACTAAAAGCTTTTACATCTGCTCGATACATGGCCATCAGTTTGGAAACGCAAGACTAAGTCACAGATAATCTAAGTCTTGTATTAAAGAGGTAAACCTTTTATAATGCATATAAATGTCATATTGAGTTCTTAATGGCATTTTGAACACCATTATCTATTTTAATCTATACTGAGAGAGAGTACCAGGTCGAACTTTGCTCCCGTCCTGAATCAATGACACTAGAATGTGGACTGATAAAATGAAGGTGTGATATGGTCAAGGTTCACTGAACTGAAAGCTGAATTTAACAGGCCATCAATTATCATTCTGTAAACATGATGGTTTTTACAGTGGAAATAAAAATTCATTTTATGGTTTTGAAAAACACACATTAGTAGGCTGCTTCAGGTACCAAACAAAGTGCAGAAGAGAGAATTTGATGGCACCCTAGCAAGCAAGCACTATAGGTTCAGCTCTGCTTTTTTAACTCAAAGTGCGAAAACGCTTCCTATAGCTTCAGAACTTAACATATCATATCAGACAACAATTTGTTATAAAGTGTGTGTTAGCTTGATTTACTAATCATTAAAAACAAATAATGCTCTTCGACTGCCTACTTCGTTTCATAGTTTGAGTGCAAGAGTTTTTTAAAAAAAAAAAAGATATGGCAAGCTGTTTAATACATATTCATTTAATAGTTAATTTTGTGTTGCTAATATTTGATAACAGTCCAATAGGGATTAGTACCTTTTTCAATTTCACTAGCATTTATTAGATACCATTACACTGAAAAAAATGGTGTAGGATTTACTTTGAGACATAAATTTCACAAATAATTACAAAGAAATGGCAAGTAACACACTGAATTAAACATAAATGAGAATTTCAATTGTCCTTTAAAATGTGTTTTATTTACAACTTCAAAAATAATTTTTTACAGTACTTATTCTGAAACTGACAAGTATCTATATATTAGTAGTCACTAGTACATATGTGACCCTGGATCACAAAACCAGTCTTAAGTAGCACAGATATATTTGTACAAATAGCCAAAAATACATTGTGTGGGTCAAAATTATCGATTTTTCTTTTATGCCAAAAATCATTAGGATATTAAGTAAAGATCAAGTTCCTTGAAGATATTTAGTAAATTTCCTACTGTAAATATATCAAAACTTAATTTTTGATTAGTAATATGCATTGCTAAAAACTTCATTTGGATAACTTTAAAGACAATTTTCTCAATCTTTCGATTTTTTTGCACCCTCAGATTCCAGATTTTCAAATAGTTGTATCTCGGCCAAATATCGTCCTATCCTAACAAACCATACATCATAAATCTCAATTTCAAAAAACTGACCCTTATGACTAGTTTTGAGGTCCAGGGTCACATATTCCTTCAATTACAGACATTATTCAGTTTATACTCAAATAGATTCAATCAAGATTTGTAAGTGAGACTGTTCACTTTCAACTGATTAGTATTTTCATTGTTTCTGGTACCCATTTCAGTTCCTAGTACTACTTGATTATACACCTATAAGAGTATATTACAATATATTCTATAATTTATTAGTGAATTTATTCGTTTAAAGTAGCTTCCTTGTAAGATTTTAATTGAACTACAAAGTTCTAACTACTAAAAATGCAAATTGAGATAAGAATGTTAGTTACCTGTAAAGTGTTAACTTCACTAGAAATAAGTGCTAGTATCTAATGATTAGGCTATTGTAATAGACAGGCTACTAGACTCTATCGGAATGCCAGTAATTAGAGATCAAGAACTAGCAACATAAAAACAGATACTAGTTAGTTTTAAGCAATACTTGTAAAAAAAAAAAAAAAAAGGGCTTGCCATACAAAGAGCTCTTGGCGATACATTGGCTACATGAAAAAACTTGCCCTGTGGTGTTTACAGTTCCTTACCTGACTACGCTCAAAGTTTTCCTTTTCAGCTTCCAAACTGTTGGCGCCGCCAGCACGACGGCTCAGCACTTTGGGAATCGGGTTGGGGACTTGCTGCATGGAACTCTTGACGCGGTCCATTCTGGAAAGAAAATCCAAACTGCGCGAAAGACGGAGACTTTTTAAATCAACATAAATAGAGTGTTGTAAAAAGAGATTGACTCTAGCGAGGAGCACGAAAAATCCAAGCCCTCGTCGTTATCACAAAAGGTCATTTTCTACGTCCACCGCCCATGAATATCATTCCAGCGCTCTCCGCTGTCTGCTCGCTAGCGTGCAAAACATGCGTCTGTGCGCAGATCTGCAAGCGAAACACAGCAGCGTCAGTTCCCGCGATATACTATACAAATCAACTCAACCCCAAAGCAGCGACTGTCAAAGGCTCCTCCCAGCGCTTACACATACTGCTGGAGGAAAATCATTAGCTCCCGCCCTTCAAAACAGTTATTCTGATTCACACGCTTTACTACAGTGAATATTTCTCAGGGTAGATTTATTAGATTTTTTTGTTACATTTTATTTAGCATTAGGTAGCATATTTTCAGCAATTACAAACTGATTCACGGTTAAACTAAAATGTAAATATATATATTTTTTAAGTATAATAAAGAACAAAAAAATAGCCTACAATAAAAATATAGTAACTATGTACAATTTTAAGTAACAAAAAGTTACACCTAAGTTTTTTTTTTAAGTTTGTTTCACCTTAACACAGTGTTATTTACTTGTAATTTTTTAGAGAACTGAAACAGAGCAAGGGGCCTTGTGTTAACCTCAATAATAATAATAATATAAAAACCTTCACACTTGAACTTCTAAGTGAGGCTCATATGTATCTTTGACTTGTTTTTGTTCCATTTTGAAGTTAAAGGGATAGTTCATCAATGTTATCATCATTTACTATTATAAATTGTTACAAACCTGTATGAGTGTCTTTCTTCTGTTGAACACAAAAAATGTTGGTAACCAAACAGTTGATGGTAACCATTGACTTCCATAGTATTTTTTTCCATACTTTGGAAGTCAATGGCTACCAGCAACTTACCAAGGTTCTTCAAAATATCTTCTTTTGTGTTCAACAGAGGAAAGTAATACTTTCAACATAAAGTATAAAGTATACTTTCAATTCATAATTCAACTTAATAGTGAGTAAATGGTGACAAAATGTTTATTTTTTTGGGTGAACTATCTCTTTAAGCAGATTTTATGACCTTTCAGATGCATTTATGTTATTGCTTGTGATGTATAGTAACCATAGGCAGATCTATGGCAGATCTCACTTGTATTCTCTTTGTATTTGCCGCACCAATTAATCACATTATTCCTTTATCAACAAATATCACTGTCAGTTTATTGTCTGCTGATTCCACTTGCATAACTATAATAGATAGCACCGGCACCTGCAATCTCTAACTGTGTCCTATCTCTAAATGGGCAGAAGCCAGATTCAATTTCCCTGCAAAGCAGATTCTATCAGATGGCCGAGTCAGAGTTTTGTTTCAATGATTCAGTAGATTGACAGAGTGAATTCATTTTGGTCTGTGTCCTGAGTGATCATTATCTTTTCTGCTTGTCAGCACAAGATGCCAACCACAGTCATCCCCACTATAATGTCAGCAGAGGAACCTTGAATTCTAAGACACCAAAAGATCTAAATGTGATTGCTTTACTATATTTATGTACACTGTCCTAAATAGTGCTAATGTCCCACTTAAAGGAATAGTTCACCCAAAAAATGTGCTTAAAATTTGCTGAAAATGTACTCACCCTCAGGCCACAGATTTGGAGAAATTTAGCATTACATCACTTGCTCACCAGTGGATGCTCTGCAGTTAATGGGTGCCATCAGAATGAGAGTCTAAACAGCTGATAAAAACATCACAATAATCCCTAAATAATCTTTCCTTTCTTTCAGTCAGTCAGTGTCACTGTGTGTTTTTTCAAATTCCCAACTTTCCAACTATAACAGCATATCATATATTTATGTTGTATTATAAAATAAATTCTTCTAAATGTGTCAATTTGCCATTCAGTATAAATAACATAATTTGGACAAATGAGGTAGTATTTCTTGTAATTTTACCTTTACAAATCACTATGATTTTGAGACATGGGGTTGGTTGGCATAGGGTTAATTACCGGTTCACTGGATGCTGTTACCAAAATAAAACATGTTTGCCCTCTTATGTTTGTTATTTTCCAACCTGTCAAGGATCTAAAAATAATCATTGCCTATTTATCATAAAAAATATATGAATACAAAATCTGGTTGTTTGGTGACTTTAGTCATAAATTCAGGAATTATTTTGTGGTCTGTTTTTAAAGCACTTAAGCTTTCATCTGCACCTATATGTATTAATGTTGGTTCGTCCAGAGATAACCTTCGAAAAATAAAAATTGTGGCAACCAACCTCAGTCTAGCTAGCAGGATACCTAAAGAAAAACGTCAAGAGAATTTCATTTCTTTTAATGTAGCTACATCTAGTGGTTATACAACGCTACAGCACTTACATGATGCAACCATTTCTTGATATTTGTAGGCCTAGTATAACAGTAAATTCCAGGTACGACATTTTTGCTGAAGTGTACAAAACAATATAGGCCTTCTTGAACACAAAACATATCAAAAAGGTCTAATTCAGGAGGGAAAAATATGTATATCATATTTACTATAATTCTGTTGTAGTCTTTAATATAACTTGTAGGCTAAATAAATTGAAAATATGATATATACCAGCTGCATGTGTGTGTTATTACTGAAAGGGAAAATCACATCACTGAAGCGCGTTCAACTCAACTTTGTGCGAATCATTCTTTTGAGTCGGTTCTTTCCAATGAATCGATTCACAAAACTTTTCGGAGCGTTCATGAATCCCCCAAGAGGAAGCTGTCCGAATGTTTTTGACTCACCTAAAAAACTAAAGAAGTCATTGAACGGAAAACCATCTCTTGGGGAGATATCCTACTCTTAACGATTTGGTAACCGGTAAGAAAGAGAATAGAAGATCATTTGAAATGAACCAATTGATAAGGCGAACAGTTCGTCTAACAGATGATATACTGGAACAGATGTGGTTTTAATAAATAACGTCTTTTTGAGCCAAAGAATGAAAATGAATTTTAATGCTGTTTAATGTAAATGTAAATTATATTTAAGTTCTAAGATCCAATCATCAATTTAAAACAATCAAGTTTTCTGTAAGTCCTATAGGTAATTTATGTTCTTCTGGTTTGTTTTACCTGTTCTTTGCCCATGAATTTTCCATGTGCTTAATGACAGTGAGATGTTGAAGACGTCCTGTGATGATGATGATGATGATGTCAGACAGATGACAACATTTTCAGAATTTCAAAGTCCTTTGTGACGATGAACTCCTGATAAGTAGAGGGCAAAGTTATTTGTCCTACTTCACTTGAACTGACTCTGTGTGAACTTTCACCTACATCACTCAGTTATTAAGTCTGGAAAACGGGAAGCTGCAGTGTGTCAGATTTCAGGAACATAATCCTTAAAATCACAAGTCACAAGTTTCAGGCGTGAAACGGCTACACAAGCGCAACTGTGAATGTTTTCAACTTTACAGAAGTACCAGAAAATTGTGTTAAAATGATCTTTGTAAACACTTTATGTCATACAGTGAAATCCCCGACCTTTGGACTACATCAGTCGTCGTGCCGTCATCTACAGTCTGTCACCAGAGATCCTTCCTATAAAATCCGGAACAGTCGCTCAAATCCTCATTACAGCAACTGAGAGTCAGCTCGTGAATTTGGTTTGCAACCTCAGACAGTACAACAGGTAAAGATTTTTTCTTTATTCTTTCGTTGATATTTAAACCTCTTCATTTTTGTTTGAGATGTTACGTACTGGAGTAAATACTAGCTTATTAAAGCTATTTATTCCTATTTTCTATGACAGTTTGACTGATCTTTTGCAGATTTTCTGCTAATTATAGTGACATGGCTTCTGTGGATCTTGTGAATAACCAGGTGTGCCATTTTAATCCTCATTTACACAATTTACACAATTAATACTATGAAAATATTTCTAAATATATATTTGCTGGTTCGAATGTCAGTTAATCTGTTCATTCCTGTCTTTTCCTTTCTAGAATGTGGTTGAACGCATAGTTCACCTTCCCTTGTTTATTTCCACCTATGACTTGGTGTCAAATGTGTACTGCAACACCAAGAACAACCATCCATACTTGAAATCTGTGTGTGAGGTGGCTGAGAATGGCGTGAAATCCATAACCTCAGCTGCTTTTCACAGTGCTTTACCCATCATTGACAAGCTAGAGCCTCAGAGTAAGTTGATAGATGTTTGTAGGTTAAGATGATGATGGCTGATTACAGTGTGAATATGTATTTACCAAATGTTACTGTGTCTCTCTGTGTAGTCTCTATGGCAAATGACCTGGCATGCAAAGGACTGGATAAGATAGAGAAGACTCTGCCAATCCTACACAAGCCATCTGATCAGGTATTACATAAACCCCTGTCTAAATATTTGCCTAAATGTTAAAGTCGACATGAAACAGAAGTTGTGATCATCTTTTCTTCCCTACTGTGATGTATATGCAAGTGGGACTTGATTTTGTCCATCAGGAATTGATTGGATCATTGTCATTGGCTATTGCTGGGATCTCAAGTGTGATTGTCAAAAATTCTGCTATAAAGCAGCTGTAGCAAGACAATAGTGTCATTATTCAGCTCCGGTCAGTTCAGTTCACTTCAATAACTGTGTAAAGTTCATTTATTATGAAACAAGTTTAATTTGGCGATTAGCAGCTCAACTGAGGACAGTAGTGTTGTTATTCAGCTTGAGTCAGTTCAGTGTTGATTTAGTCCAGAAACAGTGATGCTGCAATATACATGAATTATGAACAAATTCGATTCAGCTATAAAAGCAGCTCTACAGAAGACAACAGTGTCATTATTCAGCTTAATTCAGTTCAAGGTTTGTTTTCTGATAGTGTCAGTGCCGTCAAATCCGTGATATTACTGAATATTAAGTGTCTTGTGTTGAAAAATTGTCATCATATTACTTCATTGCTTGAGTGACACAAAATAGATGTCATTTTAAAGTTCAGGTGCTTGGCTTTACAGTGAATATAAGGAACATGACCAACTCTTTACAAGCGCTTTTAAGTTTGCTGAAGTATGTGACCCTGGACCACAAAACCAGTCATAAGTAGCACAGGTATATTTGTAGCAATAGCCAACAATACATTGTATGGGTCAAAATGATTGATTTTTCTTTTATGCCAAAAATCATTAGGATGTTAAGTAAAGATCAGGTTCCATGAAGATATTTTGTAAATTTCCTACTGTAAATATATCAAAGCTTTATTTTTGATTAGTAATATGCATTGCTAAGAACTTCATTTGGACAACTTTAAAGGTGATTTTTTTGCACCCTCAGATTCCAGATTTTCAAATAGTT
>JAFVLL020031398.1:0-10536 GCA_021397915.2 Tor tambroides
TGACAGTGAATCCCCCCCCCCCAAATTAGACACTTGTATAGACCAGTTTTACTATTAGACACATTTATAAAAAGCCTATGTTTTATGGTACTTCACCCTTCTTTTCTTTGACATTCCAATCAATGTACTTAACCAGCCATGTATTCAGTCATTCATTTAAAGCAGTTGAATGAACATTTATGGAGAAATATTAATCAGTATTAATTATTCCTTAGTTATTTTAATATTGCATTGGACAAATGATGTTAATTATAACCACTATCATTTTGCTGTTCATGCTTATCATCATGCTTATGGAAATGAATGGAATAAAACAGTTTGGTGTTTTTCGTATTTATTATTCCTTAATATGCCTTAATCATAATTTGTCTTTATAATGATGCACAAGCTGATCATCTTTCATATGCTGCCTTTCATATGCTGCAAATATAATATTTTCTTACACAAACTATTCAGTTTTATCCATTTTAACATGGAAAATATATAAAGGAGGGTTTTTCTTTCATGTTATCTCATAAAGTGGCTATATAAACATTCTCTCTTTTTATTTTTTTGCCCAGTGGGACTAGTACATATGTAAAAGTGTGATTTGCCTCATGAACTAATTAAAAGAAAAGAGTATCATGCTATATATATATATATATATATATATATACACACACACACACACATACAGTGTATATATATATATATATATATATATATATATATATAATGAGCAGCAACAGAACAAGTTAAAATAACACGTTATGTTCTTAATATTTGTTCTTATGACATTAGATGGCCACACCCCTACAAACGCCTGTCATTAGCGCGCATTACTTCTCTCACGCGCGCTGCTCTCACCCTCTCCCTTTCTCTCTCGTTCGCGCGCTCATCTCCATCATCTTCTAGCTACTGAGAAAAAAACCCGCCAGCGCGAAACAGATGGGAAGGCATCCGCGGAATTTGCGACCGTTACCGAGCAGAGAATAGCCGTCAAAACTTACGGACACCGAAAAGAAGTTCAGTTTGTCCAGAAGACTTCTGGACTGAGAACTTGAGGACATTTCACGTCTGTTCACGACTGGAAAAGTAAGTTTTGCATTAATGACACCGTGTTGAACAGAACTTATGTCTGTGGAGTGGATTAGTACGTAAAATCCGTCGAAGTAAAGCTTTTTGTAGGCTATATTCGACAAATAATAACTTTAAAAGCAGATGAACGTTACTCAGTATAGCCTACACTGGTTTGGTCACACTTTACATGAGTGTTGAATGAATGTTGCAGCGCAGTGTAATTACCTAAGTACTGAGTAATATCAAAATACATTTAAACAGACACTAAATTTAAGAAATATGTTAATCTTTATTTATATATTTATTTGACGTGACGCGCTGCATCAAAGACGCACTGCTGTGGAAGGCTTTTTAATGTGATGCGTCTAAACCTGTGTAATACAAAATGGTTTTCTTGTAATCTTAAAATGAAAAAAAAAAAAATCTATACGATAAATAATATAGTGTAACCTATTTATATTAAATAACAGTGATGCTGAAAAGTCATGTAATATCTTTTAGCAGCTTAATCTGAGGGTCTTTAGCCTATTCGACGTTATGATGTGATTTAATATACACGAAGTTGCTCATTTTAGTCTAACAAATTATGCAAAATAGTAAGTGGTAAACGTTGAGCTACTTGTTGAAAGGAGAGCCATCATTAGGGAATGATAGACACATGCATTCATTCATAATAAAGACACTAGCCCCAAACAATCTGTGCTTAAGAGCTTGTTTTATTTTCGTTTGTTTTGAGAGGGAAGACCTTAATCACATTTTATCTTTATGAAGATGAAGTATAAAAGTTGACCATCTTGTGCTGCATGATCAGTTGTTAACACAAAAATACCCCTCCCCCAAATCCAATTTGTTGCTTTTAACAAACAATTACATAAAGCAACATTGTTCATGCAAATATATTTAATAGTGTTAGACCCAACCAACTCACCAGTTTATTCAATAGTTGCCTAAACATATATGGTCTGTTATTCATCAATGACAATTATTCAATCTTTTAATGGTGACTTTATTTAGTTCCCACATAATGTAAATGTTAACCATTATGATGTTGTTTCTGTTATTATTTAGAGTATTGTTGAGATTGTTATGCTAATATAAAACAGGATAAAATAGCATTTGCATATTCATTCTTTGTTATTGTTATTCTCACTTTGCATAATGTGATATGCAAGAGTCTATTAGTGTCACATAATAATCGTATATATTAGCCATTCACCAGAACACTCCTTTGGGATGTACCATCAGTCTTTTCTGCTTATAAATTAAACCAGGTAGGACTGAGTTATAATTTGCTTTCTTGAAGTTTGTAGTACTTAAATTAAGTGCTTCTTGTGGGCTGTGCATAGTGTTGCTGTCCGTGGTGCTGAAACATGGCTGGCATCATAAAAGCAACTATCTTACAATGCAGTACTACTGCAGTGATAAACACCAGAGTTCCTCCATGCTGTTGGACCATGAGCTGAGAACTGAAGTCCATAATGTGAACAACTGTCCATACTGCCTCTGGATAGTTGCACCAATGTTTTGCAGGCATCCTCTTGTGTCCATGCCTAACAGGAGCTGTTCTGCTGGCAGCACATATCAAGATGATCAGAAATTACATTGTTAGTTTCAGGAGAGTAAGCATGATTATAATAAAAAAAGAGACTCACACATGGTTGGTTTAACTCTTAAGAGCATATGGGGTATATCTCTATGTCTCAGGTGGTCTTTTGCAAGCACATGTGGGAAACTCTTGACCCCTTTTGTCATTAAGCTTGTGCATGCTGTTAATGAGTGTTCTTTGACATGGATAATGAGCAGTCTATTGTTTTAAATAAATTACATGTACCCTTGAATTGTATTTTACAGACTTTGAGCACATTTATTAAAGGAATAGCTCACCCCAAAATGAAAATTTGCTGAACATTTACTGACCCTAAGGCCAATGAAGATGTAAATTTGTTTCTTCACCTGAACAGATTTGGAGAAATTTACCATTGCATCACTTGCTCACCAATGGATCCTCTACAGTGAATGGGTACCGCGAGAATGAGAATACAAACAGCTGATGAAAACATCAAAATAATTCTCAAGTAATCCACATGACTCCAGTCCATCAATTAACGAAGTGAATGTAATGTAATAAATCTTCCAAGATGTTTTTAACAAACCGTTTTTCTATTCATAATATTGCTTTCACCAGTGAAAAAAAAAATCATCTTGTGTTAATCAGGAGATAAATATGCGCAGATCAAGTACCGTTCATTAACAGTTTTAAACAAAAATGTTGGTGGATTTTGATGTGAGTGGACAACAGGGAATGGACTTTTTCACTGGAGGAAATGTTATAATGGATTATGGAATTTTTTTTTTTTTTTTTAGCCAAAAGCCAGAAATCTACTGAAAATGTCCTCACCCGCAGACCACCCAAGATGAGTGGTCTGCGGGTGAGGACATTTTCAGTAGATTTTCATTTTTGGGTGAACAATTCCTTTAAATCCACTGGTCATGAAGTGAGGTCCCATATCTTTTTCTTGCAGATCCTTTCCTTTTTATGAGGTCTTCTACAAGAAAATGTCTTCCACTATTATTTTCCCCTGAAGAGATGGATTATAACTTTTGACACATGACATAAATATTATCACACTTTTGAAGGAAATTGAACAGTAATTTGAATTATGAGACTGTGGGACAGTATTTAAAGATTTTGCATGGCTAGCGTGTTGTGAACACTGTCTTCAAGTAAATTAAATGCTGCCACTTTTATTGATAGGAATGATATTGATATTGAACAAGCGAATAGGATCAGGAAATGCTGCAAGATTCATGTTGCCTGCTATGCCATGGCTCCTGAGTGAGTTTTGTGGTCTGACTTACTGTATTCCAGTAAGTAGATCCAGACAAATATTGTAATAAAGTGGACAGCAAATTAAGCCAGCAACTTGACCATTATAGTGAATGTTTGCAGGGATTTGTGCTGGGAATCTTTTATTTTTTTATTTTATTTTTTATTTTTTTATTTTGCACAAGAAGTACTTACAAATGACTCCATTCAGTTGGAAACTTGGCTGATTCATTGAAATGCTGATGCCTTATAAAGAGCAGTAACACCCAAAAACTTTGCTTAATGAATCAGTTCTCTGCATAAGGTCTGACATTGCTTTTTTCATCTCTTAGGAATTCAAATGCACATAGAATACCATGTGTATTCACTATTGCTTTATTTTTAACACATACTGTAGGTAGAAGTACATTGCACTCAGGCTGTAAAACATTGGACTGTATCAAGACATAAGAACATCTTTTATGTTAAGATGAAGTTTGCACATAATATGTTTTAACTGGTGGAAAATGATCCAGACAGAAAAGCCTAATGCCATCTTTACACTGCAAATGCAGCACAGAACCTGCATCTGTATTACCACAAAAAAGCTATTTTATACAGGCTGCCTATTGCTGATCAGAGAAATGTACATAGAAATTTCAACTGCAGAAATAATACTTTCTAAATAAATTCTAAATAATTATGAGTATAGAAATAAAAATACAAAACTATAATTGATAAATAATTAAATACTGACAATGACAATTGCAAAAGGCTGCTCTGTTGCTGCATTACTACAGGGCTGTTCACACAGAATGTGTTCTGCCATCCACCTGCACTATTTTTTTAAATGTAATATATGGATGCTATATGGATGTCTTGTGCAGCATTTTCAGGTAAAAAGAAGTTTGACTTTTCATCGTTCTGTTCAATTCTGCTACACAGCGCCTCACTGTAAGGAGTTGAACTCTGAATGGTGTTGAGAACAGTGTTGTTAATAGCTTCTGAGGTGGGCCAGAACTGGCGTATTTTAGTACAGGTTTTATGTAGCATTGATCCTGTACATAAAATTTTAAAAGTCACTGAGCAGCCTTAAAATGACCTGTTTATGTTTAACCTTAAATTTTAACGCTGTAGTCAAATCAGAAAAAAAGATAAGACAGTCTTGATGCCATCAGCTTCAAACTGTCACTTAGGACCCTATCATACACCCGGCTCAATGCAACGCAAGTGTTTTTTGCTAGTTTCAGCCTGACACAGTTATTATTTTCACGTGCAGCACCATGTTGTTTAAATAGCAAATGCACTTGTGCCGATCTGTTCGCCCATGGGCGTGCTGGACTGAAAACAAGGTGTGTTCAGGCGCATTGTTTGCACGTTGCTAGTTTGAGGCAGTTGACCAACTAAAACCTGGTCTAAAGTCAATGGCGCAGTATTTTTTTTTATTTAAGGGCGCGTTAGTAATATGCGCCTATAGGTACAATGCGCGTACACTCTGATTATTACACACACAGGGACGCGCAGCAGCACACAAAGATGCCAAATATTAAAAATTAAAGGACCACAATGTAATAGATTGTTATTGTGTATGCTTTAACCTCACGCATGAGCAGATCCGTTTCCTCTCTGGAGAAGCATTCAGTCTTTGCTCTTGCAAATTCCACCATGTAAATAGCAAATCTGCCATGGTGCAAGCGCAACTGGCTTTTAAAGGGAATGGGAGATGAGACTCTGATTGGTTTATTGCATGTTACACCCAAAACACACCCATGACTCATTAAGAGAATAGGTACAACCCTTTTGGACCATGTGCCTGGTGTGCTGACCATTTTTTTCTACTAGCAAAAGTGGATTGGGACATGCCCTAAGTGCATCTGCGCCATGCGCTTCAGACCATGCGCTTAGATCATTAAAATAGAGTTCTTAATCTATGAGTTCATACAATACAAGCTTTTTATTTTTTTTAGCATCTTCTGTCAGGAACCAGCATGCTCATTTGTATATTTCTTTGTAGGTCATTAGTGTTGAAGACCTCAGTCAATAGGTAACTGACCCCTGGGGCACTGTGTTTGCATTCCTTTGACCTTTCCTGAGAGATAACAACTCTAAGAGTATATTGATCTGGTGGAGGTACTAAAAAAATCACACAAGCTGAAAATGCCACACCATCAGCAAAACTGGAGGAAGCAGCCATATTTTTTCTCACTAAATGATGTGTGTTTAAAGTAACTTGTGTTGGCCAGGAGTATGTTAGCTTTAGCACAACCCAGAGATCTAACTGGTATTTAGTGAATTTCTTCTTCACAGTAATCAGCATAAGCAGTGATTGATCAGCGTAATATGCTAATGTTGTCGGGAATAAAGTGGTGTAATGGTTAGGCTACATTGAGTCGCATACATAAAACTCACTGAAACAAAGTGCACCATCCTTGGTTGTGTGGTGACTAATAGAGGTTAGATGCTTCCGTTTCCTTGATCTTTATGATGTACGGAGCCATCATCACTGGCAGCACTGTTTCTCTTGGGGAGAAATTATAAGAGATTTTACTTTAGAATAGTCATTGTAACAATTATTCTACAGTAGCGCTGTGGCAGGTTTTAATAAGAGAATGATCCTGTTCAGCTCTGTACCACCTACCAGGAGATTTAAGATTTGATACTACTGAATATGTCCCAGCTGGAACATGTTTTTTTAGGCTGCAGGCTTTTTTTGCTGCTTCTGGGGACAGAGTGCTGTGTCCAAAATGGTCCATCACCACAAGTGTGTCAATCATCTTTTGGCAGACCATTCCTTTATCCAATAGTAAAAAGAAGAAAAAAGATATCTAGGCTCTCAGTTACATTGACTGAAGGGAATGGGTTCTTTTATTTTCATGTAAAACATAGCATACAATGACGTCAAGATTTTGTCAGAGACAAAAGAATAGTAAAACATAGCTGAAGCTTAGCTCTCTGCTGAAAGGGTTACTTGTGGCATGAGGCAACTTCAAAGCTCCACTCCAGCTGATAGCGCCCATAAATAGCGAATTTGAAGGGGAATTTTAAATCAAAAATTGATTAATACTTCACCTCTGCATTGATTCATGCTGCCACTGAAGACATTTTCATCTCTCTGAATCGTTGAGGAATTATGATGACTTTATTCCCATGATCCATGACATCATCTGAGCATCACATCTTTTCTCACATGCTTTTTAAACTTTTTTTATTGCGCAGTGTAATATTTCATTATCTTAACACATCCATTATTGTCAGTTTAAGTCAGGGAACTACAGCGAAAGAAATGCATTATAAGACAAGCTATAATGGCTATGATATGCAAACAGTTGTTTTTATGGAACAGAAAGTCTGTTTAATCCACTTATATTTTGGATGCTCCCCTCATGCCATCTCAAGGGCACACTGTTTTTTATTCTGCAGCATTTTTGACAACGGATTTATACTGCGCTCAAGGTGTCTTGCATGCTCTTTCTCGGTTTCTACCCCAATAGAAATATTCTTTGATTGACAGCGAGTGACACATTAAAATGTCAATGTAAGTTATTGTCTGTCCTTATTCGTTTTTTGTTAAGTTGGCTGTCAACAAATGCGGTGATTTATTTATATTTGCAGAGGGACACCGTGTAACAGCACTGGATGATCCAGTGGACAGAGTCACACTTTGAGGTGAAGGACAGGGTAAAATCCATTTTGATTAAAACTGCCAGGACTCGAGTATTTGGCCTGTGTTTGCATGAATGTCTATGTAGAGATCAATAAAGAGCAATCTCCTCGAGCTCTGACAGGTAGTGTATTTGTACATAGTTGATGGAGTTACAGCCCACCCTTGTGTGTAAAAGCTGAATGAATTGCCTGATATTCACTCTTGGAACTATTTAAGAAGGCCTTCTGCACTAGACAAGTCAAAGGCAATTTCATGTTCCTCTTCAGTAAAAATGCACCGGAAAACGACTGTGCCACATCTGTGTGAACATGTAGCTTGCATAAGATAAGTGCAAAATATGAATAGATATGAAAAAAGCCTCCTTTTCAAAACCAAAAGCTGGTCTAAACAGACTGCCCAAAAAGACTGTGTTTGGAGGCTGATATGCAGTAGTTGCTTTTAATTATATTTTACACAATTAAATTTCAAAGCAATCATGGAGGAAACACTATGTTGAGGGATCTTTAGATGAATGTCTCCCTGTATCAAGCTGTCACAACAGTAGAAGATAGACAATGGTAACTTCCAAAACAGTGGTTTATTGACCACCACAGCTGAGCAGACGAAACTAACCTCAGGTAGGCTGGTTGGTCTGAGATTGTCAGGAGGATCGTCTGGCTTGAGAGCACTTGGGGGCTGGCTGGCTAGAGAACATTTGGGGGGCCGGCTTAGAGACGGGCGTCCGGAGTGCTGGTTGAAGGATGGGCATCTGGTGTACTGGCTGAGAGATGGGTGTTTGATGAGGGGGCTTTGAGCGGCCTCTATGGCCGTGACGAGGGAACATAGATTGGCCTCCATGGCCATGCTTGAGTATACAGGAAGTTCGGGGACAACCTCTGTGGCTACATCAGGGCAAACAGGAAACTCAGGGATGACCTCCATGGTTGCATCTGGGCAAACAGAAAACTCGGGAATGGCCTTCGTGGCTGCATCAGAACAGACAGGAAATTTGGGAATGACCTCTATGATCACATAAGGGCATACTGGTAACTTGGGAATAACCTCCATGGCCACATCTGGGCAAACGGGAAACTTAAGAATGGCCTCTCTGGGCTGACAGGAAGTTCACGGATGAACACCTCCACTTAGACATGAATGGGAAAGCAGTGTGCAGCCCAAACACACATTATGGGCACCACCGTAAGTAGAGCAATCATTGGAAGTAGGATCTCTGAATCCTACGGGCTTGGGACTATCTGGCTGGGTTCTATCATAATGGCCATAACATCAGGAGACTCAGGCATTCATGATAGTGGGAGACTCTGACTTGGTGTGGCCCTGTTGGCTGAGGATTCTGGCAGTAGAGCAGGTATTGTGTTGAGCTCTAGGAAAGAGTGTCACTGGGCTGAGCTCTGGGACGAGAGCGGGCACGGCTGAGCTCTGGGAGGAGAGCAGACTCAGGACAGAACTCATTGGTTGGAGCCTTTACTATACTCTGGTCAGTGGCTGGAGCTGACTCTGGAGCAGACTCAGGTACCAGAGCCAGGGCTGGTGCGTGCATATAGGCAAACTAGGCAGCTGCCTTGGGCGGCAGTACAGTCATGGGGGCAAAAAGGACAGAGATTTTATTTTATCTTTTGGGCATTCATTTGGAATTATTGCGCTCAAATCAACAAGTTATCACGCCATTAGTTATTCTAAATCTAAATTAACTTTGCTTCATGTCGATCTCGTGCCACCCCCCACCTGAGCGGCATCAATACTCTACATGCAAAACACCCACATGTACATTCATAAATGTCATCAAAATGGGATTTCAGCTGTACGAACATGGCTTGAACAGATTTTGTTCTCCCTTATTGAAAATGAACTACAGACTTTTCTGTGTCCTGAACAGCGTTTATGTCGAGCTGTTCACCAGGAATTCTACGAAATCTTCTGATGACATTTCATACACTTAATTTGCATTTGCAGCTGTACTAGTGGGTGTTTTTTATGTTGCAGCATGAAAAAAAACAAAAAACATATAGAATATAATAATCAGAATACACCTGGGGCCCGTTTCAATAAGGAGGTTCAACCAACTCTGAGTTTAAACTTGAACTCTGAGTTGACTTACCGTAAGATGGGAAACTCAGAGTTTTCGGTTTCAGAACGACTGAATTGTGTTAGTTCATTCAACTCTGAGTACGTTGACTCTGAGTTTAGCGTGTGCACCACGACTATGAAAAGTCATGATCAGTGGAGCTCCAAAATCACGATTCGCCATGGCAACAGCACCTGACAAAAAGACGTCCGCGTACTTCCGTCAATACGTAAGTTTAATTCTTGATAACTGTTAATAACTTAATAACTATTATAATATCAGAGGTGAAAACTGTAAAAAAAAATTGCAGTGTGAATGAATGAATAAGGTATTTAAACATCACTTACGCTTTAAAACGCGGGTGGAGACTGAAAGAAACTCTGGGTTTAGCGAAGAAAACCTGCTTCCGACCAGGTTAGGTTCACAGAGTATCACTGTGAGTATAAGTTACCTCTCTTTCAGAAACGAGCTTGACTTACCCTGCTTTCCTGGGTTTGACAAACCTCCCATTTTGAAAATGAAAACCCAGAGTTTCCCTCATTTCAGGGTTAACATACTCAGAGTTTACACTTAACCTCTTTTCTGAAACGGGCCCCTGGTCACTTCATGCGTTTTCTCTGATCGGATAGCAATCAGATCGTGAAAAGACTAGGTGTAGCCTAAATGCCCTCCAAAACACTTTCGAGATGGATTTAAATACGATCGCTTAAACCACTTCAGGAGGTGGTCTGGGCCAAATTTCAGACTAAACTGGACAAATGTAATTGCATCTGGTTGTTGAAACCACATATGTAAATGACTCCTCCCAAAATGTTAAAATAATAAACGTGTGAGAGCGTGTTATAGGCTATACCAGGGGTGCCCAACCCTGTTCCTGGCGATCGACTGTCCTGAAAAGTTTAGCTCCAACTCTAATCAAACACACCTGAAGCAACTAATTAA